>VZRV01007602.1:600893-853527 GCA_013398115.1 Falcunculus frontatus | reverse complement strand
AGGGGGGGGGGGGGGGGGGGACTGGAGGGCACAGATAAGGATGATAGCCCGACCCCCCGGCTGAAAAATACAGGCAGGAAAAAGGGTAGGAAACGCCTGTGCAAGGCACGCGTGTACCTACCAGCTCGTCCCAGGCGGGGCTGCGGACGCTATAGGAAGGGTACCCATGCTCCTCCATCACCCCGCAGCAGGTCCCCAACCTCCGCGGGGAGAGCGCCGGNCGGCTCCCGGGGGAGCCGGCCTGCAGCTGCCGCGCCGCTCACATCATCGCCGCCTCCCGCCCCCCGCACGCCCGCCCGCCGCTGTCCCGGGCGCCCCTCACGCCCGGCCCCCTCCCGCCCGGGAAGCCCAGCGGATCACGAGCAAATCGCCTTGGGCGTAAGCCGGTTTACGGCCGCTCCTGCTGTCGGCGTCGCGGCGGGGCAGGCGGGCGAGGATGCGCCCCGCGGCGCGGGGGGAAAGTCCCTCCGTGCGCCGGCAGCCGCTCCTGCCCCGCCGGGACACGCCGCCTCCCCTGGCCCCCAGGCTGGCCCCACTGACCTCGGTGCGGGGCCAGGGTGCGGGGTCTGCGGCCCCGACGGGCCCGGCTGGGTGTTGCGGGGCGCCCCGGAGGGAACATCGCTGCTCCCGCATTAACCTGCCCCGAGCCGAGCCAGGAGGGGGCCAGGGTCAAGGTCCTGGTGTTGGGACAGCCCTCTGGCCCCACTCCGCGAAGGCTCCAAGAGCGCAGTACTGGGCTTTTAACACCCTTTGGATGTTAAATTGAGTGTTAAACTGCACCTCGTTCCCCCGCAGCGGCGCCGGGCGGTTCCACGGGCACGTTAAGACAAACTCCCGGGAGCTGGGACATGGCACAGCCGCTGTGGAACAGACAGCACGGATGTGTAGGTCACGTCTGACACAGGGGCGTTCTAATTTCCAGGGCTACCATGCCTACCTTATGGAGTAGCAGGATTTCTCTGCCTTCCGTTACACCTTTTATTAATACACAGTGTGTGTACTTTAGCCTTCTCAGTTTACTAGCTACCAGCATCCCCTTGAATACCAGCCAAAGCATTACAACTCTTCAAGTGGATGTTGTATCTCCTCTGAACTCAACACTTTCACTCATTTGTTTCTCACTGTTGTAGAGTAGCGGGGTATGTGAAAAAGTAGGACTGGAGGAGAGAGAAAAAAATGAAGCTTAGTCAGCATCCAGGGTAATGATGTCCTTCACTTTCAGCCTGCCCTTTTGAATTTGCAGCTACTATGTTTGATTACAAGAAGTTATCTTCAGATCATCTACTTGGTAAGTGCAAACATGGGAAAGAAATTGTATTTCACAAGAAACAATAAAAGAATTTGTATTTGTAATACTTTTGTTTTTGTGTATCTTTATTTTCTTTGTGTTTTAAAGCTTTTTCATACCAAAAAAAGGCACACTGACATCTGAGCCTTAGCTTTTGCAAAATACATCTATTTACAAAGATGTGGTAGCTCTATTGGTGAAAAAAGATGAATCTTACCTACTCATTTAACTAAGGCTATGGAAAACTCCCATGAAGTTAAGATGGTGTGCCAGTAAGCCAGGCCCAAAGAATTGCCACAGCACCTCAGCTCATTTGAGGAACTGAAATTGCTGCATTTCTTCCAGATGTAGAAAAAGGAACTATTTTTGTTGATAATAAGTTTATCGGCAGTGTGTTGATGAACTGCCTTGATGGTAAGAGTGTAACCTCAGAAGGAAGAAAACAAGATGACCTAGAGCATTTTGGGTTTGGAAGGCAGCTTTCTAAAGCTAATGGTAAGCAACAGTTGCCCAAGGACATCTGGTCTCCTTCCCTTTGTTCCCTGAGTATGAGACACTGCTGAAGAATGTCATACTGTAAAGGGCTTTACACTAAGAAGGAGTGTCAGAGTAAGATTAGTCAGCTCCCCTGCTTTCCTCATGATGCACCGGAGGATCTCACATGATGGTTGTTTATACCTCTCGACATTTGGCCTCTTTAGCCTTGGTCATGCTGGAGCTTTGTGGAGAAAGTCACCTGCCATGAAATATATGTCATGCTAGTCTCCCGCATTTCCTTGCTTGCTGAACCACAAAAACTGAGTCTCTTAAAACTCTAAGAGTCTTGAAGTTACTTTTTCAGTTCACACACCATTCACACCCCTTTGCCCTGAAATTCAGATTCTTACTGTGCCTCCAGACCCATTTTCTGTTTTGTGTGCCCTGAATCTTATACCTGTGACTAGATATGCAGTTGTGCAGTTGTGTTCACCTCATTTCATCCCCTGGAGATCGAAGCTTGGTTTCCATAAGTGGAAAGCTAGTATAGGCCCCAGAAGATTATGACAACCTACTTAAGTTGAAGGTGCATTTCAAGGTCTTGTTGAATAAGGACAGGCATCAGTCACTGCACAGATCCTGCTGGGTCTAAGTGAAACCTATGCAGTGCAATTCAGCTCAGCCTTGCCCTTTTGGGCTCCTGAATGCCAAATCTGATTTTTCATTTCTTTCTGTCAAGGAGACAAATTTCTGTCTTCACTAAAGAGCCCTGCCCTGTGTGATTTCCCTCTGCTCACTGAGTCGAAGAGCATAGCTCCTGATGAGACTGAAGTCTCTCTGCTGCTTGGCTGAACTGGCTGAAAATCACAGGCCAAGGATTTGGCTGAAAAATGTAATTCTCTCAAAGCCAACAAAGAATTAGATAACAGATGTCAGAATTGCAGGATTGTTGGGGGTTTTTTTGTTCAGGGGGACACGACTGCATTTACAGAGGGCAAAGGGAACTGAAGTCAGGCCCAAGGCAAAGATGTGACAATCCATTCTTAGGGGGAAAAAAACACCTAAGATTTGTTAGCAAGGGGTAAAGGAGCTGCCTGCCAAAACAAGGAGTGACCAACTGTTCCCTTGAGAAGATGGGAAGTTGGGCTGGGAGAAGAATTCACTGGAGGCAAACCTTTGCAATTGGTTCAGGAGCAGACAGTGGTTCTCCAATCAGATCTACCAAACTGCATCAAAACATCCCCATCACAGCCTGGGGGCTGATTTCATTTCGTTCTGGTTTTTTGATTTTGTTCCAAGTCGTGTTATTTGTTTGGATTATTTTGGTTGGTTTTTTTTATTTTTTCCAATTTTTTCAACTCAGTCTAGACATTAGGGGTTGAATTTCTTGGTGGTAGTCTATTCTATCTACTGTGTTCAAAGATGCCTCATCTCCCTCTGTCTCTTTTGTTCCCTGCCCTTAATGACTCAGTGAAAACTGGAACAACAAAGCAAATGTTTCATTATTGACTTCTTTTTTACGTGAAGTGCACTGAAAATAGCCTGCATTTTCTAAGCTAAATATTTTGGATATATTTGACACACTGAAACATACGGACTTTGATTCCAGTGCTGTGGTTGGACATTCACAAGAAAGTCCCCACCACTTTAAGCATTTCCACTCTCTGGGGGTGCAAAAAGGGGCATCATTTTTTTTCCTAACTTGAGGTAGGAAGGCATGAAAAGAATGGCTTTTAAAATATTTTTTCTATTTTTCTGTATTTTTCCACCAGCACTGCTTCTAGCATACGACATAGGAAGTATACACTAATTCTCATCAATTTATACAAACCTGAATCTTCCATCTTTACTTGGCACATAGCTTTTTCATACCTTCGAGTAAATTCTTCCGGGAAATGTTGTTCTTTATTCTCTTCACTGTAAACATTCCAGTTGGCCTTTTTTTTTTTTCTGTTAAATAATTTTACATAACATTTGAAGGTATGATTTCATCAACATGGTAGTTGGATAGTTTCTGCCAGCCAGACAGGTAGTAACAACCTGCAGTGGGTCATTAAAATGATAAATATATTAAAAGCAGAGCAAAATGCACGTAATTCTCAGGTAATCCTTCAGATAGAACTGAAGGAGTCGTTTAAAAAAATAAAAGTATATTTTTTCAGTAACATCCTGATAGTTGCCTTGAAATCCACTACTTTCTGTTTATAAGAGTATCTAAACTATTGAACAAATTCTGCATTTCTCCCAGTTTACAGTGCCTACTGCTTGGGACTCACATTGGCACATGAGAAATGTTTTTAGCCTACAGTTGTCTTTCATAGACTTTCTCCAACATGTGCATTCTTCTTCATAATTATTATTCCTCTCATTAATCTAATAACTGCACCAGCACATATCTACCTGTAAGCAACAGGATGCTTTTAAACAATTCTCTTGATTTTCGGGTTTTACAAGGGGGAAATTTTTATGCAGCTGGAAGAAATTTGTCTGTTTTCTAAATGAAGTATTTAGAAAGAAATAAGTCACTGAGAAAAAAGCCTTTGGAAAAAGTGTTTTACTGGAGCGGCAGCAGAGCCGTGGAAGGACAATCCACCGTCCACTTAATTTCCTTCCCAGCATTTTTATTTCCCCTCCTAAATTCCCCACGCCCCTGCCAGTGTCAGCACCTCCTGCTTGTTCTGCTGGCATGGAGAACCACCTCCACACCTCCTTCTCAGTGGCAATATCAGGGACTAACGTTGTTGAATGGTATTTTCCCATATGGACTTTATTCTGAGACATCTGGGGGGGTTGTTTTGTCATCCCACCCCTTTGACTGCTCTGACTTTCTTCTGAAGTTGCAACAGATACCCTGAAAGTCAGAAGAAAAACGATGTGAAAGCACAGATGGCTGCAGATGGTGATTGCTCAAGCTGCTGCTAACCTTCACTAACCACCTCTGCCAGTGCTCCTGGTGATATTGGTGAACCACGTTTAAGACATTTTAGCTTCATTTCATGCAAACACCTTTGGAAAGAATAATTCACTCCAATCTCTTAGACCCCTGATGATCAGGGCTTTAGATCCTTCCTAGAGGATGTAGTTAGTGAATGACCTAAACCTGCTGCCTGCAGTTTGCATATCCTTCCCCGTAAATATGTGGAAACCATTCCATGCCTCTTCACTAATAACTTTGGGTGGGTTTAGAGGTTTTTTGTCACACACCTCTACTCTCAACCAACTTAATTTCATTCTCATCACTGACCTCTCAACTCACACTTCCAGAGATTTGGCTTGTGATTTGCTTGAAATGTCATGCCCATTGGACACCACACTTAAGGTGAGCTGAGGCCTCACCTTAAATAACATCAGCCTGAGTTTGCCCAAGTGGGATGAACATACTCCTTGATTGACCACTGATGAGGATATTCAGATATCCTTCCTGTTTGTGTGTAAAGCAGGACTTCGTCCTGGTGGCGTCTCTTTAGATCTATGAGCACCAGGGAATATTTCAGGTGAAACAGGGTTTCCTAGGAAAATATCACATCAGTGCCAAAAGTTTCAGTGAGTCTATCCCATCCACAGGCCTGATTTTATTTGTCCTTGAAAAGCCTGTATTAGTTACACGCCTCCCTGTTATCTTCTAAGTAATTAGAAACATTTTAGTTTTATTTTGTGAGGAATTTAAGTTTATGTGATGGATCAGTAATTCCCAAGTTCCTTCTTTTTATCCTTTTTTAAAGTTTCACTTCAAAATACAAGAACTGAAATTATTAAACACAGGATGTGTTCTAACCTCAATTTTACATATGAGCCAGACACCTCTGATGGAGCTTTGCATTTGTGGTTTCCCACTTTGGCATGCCTGGCACAAACTTTTGTATCCGTTACTTTGAACTCATTCAGACCTTGCAGACACAAGTTTTTGACAAACATTTATTCTGAAAGAGAATGAGAAATGACTAGTAAAGCATAAAGGTTACTGATGTGATACTTTAAAATCACAGAAAAATGAGTAAGTGTACTACTTCTGAAATGCTCAAAACTGAAGTAGGGGTTTTATTTAAACAATCTTTAAACAACTAAAGAAAAACAGGAATGGGAGAAAAGAGCTTTGCTCCTAGCACTTGAAAAGGAGAAAACAGGTGGCAAAATTATTTGTTTGGAAAACAGAAAGAATTTAGCCCACCCAACAGCTTGGCACTTAGATGGAGACATTTCTTTTATCATGTTCTAAAAAGCACAGTATTGCTTTCCAATTACAGCAAATCAATATGTGAAGTTCCTACTTTGGTAATTTTTCTTTTCTAAGTCTATCAAGGTACATGTTCAAATAAAAATTAAAACAGATCTTTTTTTTCTCCAACTCCCCTGCTTAATAGGGAAAAGAGACAGAATTTTCCCAGCAGAGTTTTATTGCTTGCACAAGTGAAAGGAAGAGGCAAATAGATGTGTGGAAGTGGTGGGTGAGTATAAATGCATTCGTGTGGCCAATCTGAATAAGTAACAATGGACTCTTGTCCATGGTCCCGATCCTCTTTGGAAAGGAGCTAGGGGATACCGAGACAAATATTGTGGTCCCAGCAGTAAAGAAAAGAATTCGTTTCCCCAACAGTTGGTAGATATAGTGATGAAAACCAGACTGTGGCCAAGCCAGTGAGGTATACTTCCGGGTTTAAGGACACATTTTGTCCCATTTATTTCACTTCCAGCACATGCTGAAAGAACATTGTCTCGGTGGGGAACCTTACAAATTGACAGATTTCAGAAGAGAAATATTTACTGTATAGAGAAGGTATGAAAGGAAGGAAGAAGGATGTATATGAGAAACAGAGCAGAGAATGAAGGATGTGCCTGTTTACTTTTCTAAGATGATACATTTTTCTGACAGTAACAAATATAATAAGTTTGTTACTCCACAAAGACCAATATTAAGTAAAATGGATGCTTTTAGCAATTGAGTCAAGTATAACAAGATTAAAATAATTCTTAGTATAAATCCTGTGATTTAAATTCAATTATCTCAGGGACAAATTGCTCCACAAAGTTTTTCATAGATTCTATTAACGTAATGTGGAGTTGAAATTCTGTCATTGCTCTAATAGTCTTCCCACATTACTTTCAAGGGATCCCATCAGATGGCTTGCATAGCTATTTTTACTTTTTAATAAAGAGAGGATGTCACATGACTTACCAGAAAAGAAAATAAATTTTTTTTACTTTAGCCTTATTTAAGTCATATTTCTAATTTAAAGAAATAGTCTTAATCCCCGAAACAGCCATAGGCTATGGGACAACTCCAAATTAACATTGGTTAGATGTGACCAAGCCTAGTTTATATAAAGGAAAAACTAAACAAAAGGGACATTTGTGTGTGTTTTAGACTAGTAAAGCTGAAATGTACAGGGGTGAAGACTGGCGTTAATGGGTCCTGAACATGACCATCATCGTGTCATTTATCGCAGAAGTTCCATGTGAATAGTGTTTGTTTTTAGGGAAAAACATTTCATTGTCTTATTGAAGATTTGTGCAGTTAAAATTTTTTGATTATTAGTACTGCAATGAGGTGTAATGAACAAGTATTTATTGCTACTAGGGACTTGCAGCTTTAAGGAGTTTATTAATAGAATTCACCAATCTTCATCACTGCTGCCAAATAAAAGCATATCCAGGCATGTATACTTCTACCTCCTCCTTGATATTTTAGGACCAACCATATTCCCTAGAACCTAGGTGGTCCTAAAATCTTACTTCACAGGGTGGTGAAGTAAGACTTGTGAGATTTTTCATACAATAATGGAAATCTCTCGTCACTGGACGGAAGAATGGTGACTGCTGGTGGGTTCCGCCATCCCTGACCACAGAGGGTGTGGAGCGATGGGAAAGACCAGGTTTGTCCTCCTTGACTGCTGGGATGCTGTGCAGTGTGGGAGACAGGCCCGTTTGCCCATGTCACTGTGAACAGATCCACCAGGCTGTGAAATACCTGAGGAGCTGAAGTGTCCCTCGCAGGGAAAGGAGCAAGGCAACGGTGACTAGCAAATATACTTTTGACCAGGTGAGTAGAAAAGGGTGAGTTAAGGACAAAGTTTGGAGATGCTTTATGCTTTTCTGTACTGCTACAGTGTAGGAACAGTGATAGAATTTACAAGCAACTTTTTCTCCTGTGTGAGGCTTGTGAAACTTGGAGGGGGTTTCATGTTTGTGACCTGGTGGGTGAAACTCTGCTGGGTGGAAATGTTTGTGGCTTGAATGGAAAAGTACCAACCTGATGAACCTAAAAGAGGCTGAGCAGCTCCTGGTCAGCCAGATTTATTAGGCAACAGTTTCTAAGGTGAAAGCATCTGAATCCCATGGAAACAAACAGAGAAGCCTTTAAGTGAGAATATTTGTAGATGTCAAGAAGACCAAGGGGATGGTAAACCATGAAAATGGCAAATCACTGAAATAAATTATTTGGATTGGCTGGTGAGATGTTTCTAAACAGAAAGATGAAGAACTCTGCACTGAAATAAAAAATTTGTACAAAATATTTATCTTTATAAGGGATTCCTTAGAGCATATCTCCATTTTGAAAAGGTCTTAGGGGTCATGGTCATTAATCAGCTGTGTAAATTTTACAGCCAGAATCAAATGGTAAAATGGATTTATGAGTAGAATTTCTGGTGCTTGTGAGGGATATTGCCTCTGTGCTTGGCACTGAGGTACACACAGCTGCAGCATGGCCTCTGGTTCTGTGGTCCACAGTCCAAGACAGACAATTACTGTTTAGGAAGGGTGCAGCGAAGAGCCTGCAAAGCACCCAAAAGACCACAAAACATTCTTTAAAGTTAAAGACTCAGGAAATTTGTCCTGATTAACACGAGAAGTTGAGAGATGACTTAAGTCAAAGCTTGGAGGTCACAATGCAGGAAAGAGGGCAAGAGGTTTCTTCACTGTATGTATGAGCTATCAGAAACTCTACTTACTTTAAGTCTAAAAGTAGGACTAAATAAAAAGACAGATTTTAAACCAACAATAAAGTAATCTTTGGAATAACACCAAGGTTTGAGTTCAAAATTTTTAATCTGAAGACTATGTGTCGTTTTAAAAAAGTTCTCGTTCAAACTCAGGTGTATCTTGTGAGTTGCCTTATAGAGAGCTAAATAATCAACCACCACTTTTCTATGTATGTGTGTTGAGTTTGCACCGCCAGATTTTGGTGGCAATGGGGCTACAGGGGTGGCTTCTGTGAGAATATGCCAGAAACTTCTCCCATGTCCTGCAGAGCCAATGCCAGACTGCTCCAGGACGGACATGCAACTGGCCAAGGCTGGGCCTATCAGAAATGGTGGTAACACCTCTGTGATAACACATTTAAAAAGGGAAAAAACAGTAATTGTGCAGATGTAATTGTGGCTGGAGAAGAATGGGGGGAACTTGTGGGAGATGAACAGCCCTGCAGACGCACCCATGTCAGTGGAGGAGGAGCAGGAGGTGCTCCAGGTACCAGAGCTGAGATTCCCCTGCAGCCCCTGGTGCAGACCATGGTGAAGCATCTGTGCCCTTGCAGCCCACAGAGGTCCACTGGGATACAGTGATCCACCCACAGCCTGTGGAGGAGCCCACGCTGGAGCAGCTGGATGCTTAAAAGGAGTCTGTGAACGCATGGGAAACCCATGCTGGAGCAGGGCCCTGGCAGGGACCTGCAGACCTGTGGAGGGAGAAGCCCACACTGGAGCAGGTTTCCTGGTAGGACTTGTGACCCTGTGGGGGACACACATTGAGCAGGCTGTGTCTGAAGGATTGCACCCTGTGGAAGAGTGACCTACGCTGCAGCAGTTTGTAGAGAACTGTTGCCCATGGGATGGACTCATATTGGAGAAGTTCATGGAGAACTGTCTCCTGTGAAAGAGACCCCACACTGGAACAGGGGAAGGACTCGTTTCCCCGAGCAGCGGCAGGAACAACATGTGATGAACTGACCATAACCCCCACTCCCTGTCTCCTTGAGCCATTGGGGGAGGAGGTGGAGCTGGAAAGGAGGGAGGGGTGGGGAGAAGGCATTTATAAGGTTTATTTTACTTCCCATTATCTTGCCCTGATTTTGTTAGTAATAAATTCAATTAATATTCCAAATTCAAGTCTGTTTTGCCCATGATGGTATTTGGTGAGTGATCTCTCCCCGTCCTTATATCAAACCATGAACCCTTCATTATATTTTCTCTTCCTTGCCAAGCTGCAGAGGAGAGTGATAGAGTAGCTTTAGTGACTGTCTGGCATTCAGCCGGGGTCAACCCACCACAGCAAGTAAAATCTCCTGCAGCATATATGGTGTATAATCTTTTCTGACTAGATAATCATCGGGAAATTTTCTGAGTTTATAATCATGGAAATATGATATATCTTCTGTAGGTTAGGAAAAAAACCCTATTTTATTAGAGCAAATAAGGGCATACAAATATCCTTATCCTGTCACAAAAACAATATATTTTGTCATTAAAGGAGGTCTGGGTCACTATAAAAACCAGAGCACTAAGAATTCTACAGCTGATGCATGTTTTCTGCATCTTCCATCTTATTCTCCCTATGATATCCTAGATAGCAATGATTGAAGCTGTCTTTTCATTAGATATGACACTGATGAGGGTGTTTGTAATTCTCAGTGAAGAGCAGATGTTAAGACGAAATGTCTTTAGTTCTCTAACCACAGAGTTGTTTCTTCAGTAGACTACTCAGACAGTGGTTCTGTGATCATTAAATACCAGCTCTATGCAGTTGTACATCATTTAGCAGTACACATTTGATAAAAATCAGGCAAGAGCATATGATTACATTTCAGTTGGCTTAGCCAGAGCACACAGCACAGTGTTTACATTCACTTTACAATTTTATGTTGATTTTACGCTGGCTTCAGGAAGACAGCATAAAGTTAGAGTTGCCTAGAGAGAGAATACTTGCTCTACATTAAATCTACGTTAATCTGCTAGGACAAAATTCTCTCTTCAATTTATTGTTAACAAATCAGTGAAATGACTCTGCGCCCATATAATGCATTCTTATGATTACAGTGGCTTTGAGATTTGACACTAAGTGCCCAAAAAAATGGATTCACCGTGTTGTTAAACCACATCTTGAGAGCCAAATTGAACTGAGAGTATAAACAGAGACACCAAAGAGTAATCTCATTGTGCCTGCTCTCCAACCACAAATGCCAAGCCCTGGGATACCTTTGAATTTGCCAGTGATTTCTAAAAAGAAAAAAAAAAGGAAAGTCTTCAGCCATAACAGGAGCATTTCATGAAAAGAGCTGGAAGTAAGGATGGTTTACTTTGAACTTGTTCTTTCAAAGTCAAGTTGTGTGTCTTTAGATACAGAGCATTATTTGGAAGAGGTTAGGTTCCCACCAGTTTGACCTACATTGAGTTTTGCGGTTTGGGAGGGTGCTATGTGAGCTGGGGACATCAATTAATTTTAAGGATGGTAGTAGTCTTAGTAAATGAATGATGTAAAAGAATGAATAACTTATTTGTCAGCTGGCTGAACAATTTTAGAAATCATAAAGATGAGTTGGTTGGAGGTTGGGTCACAATGATTATATTATTATTCAAAGCCAAAAGAAGCCTTGGTGACAAAGACTTGCTTTGAAATTAGCTTGGGAGGGACTGTTCCATAAAACACAGGCAATACAACCATCATTGTGGGGAGTGTAGGAATGGATTTTGGTGGACTGATTTTTAAGGAACAATGCCTTGGCCAGTCTGGGATTACAATATCAGGATTTACAATGTAGGAAACATGAGGAACAAGGACTTCAAAAAGACTGGGCAGATAGTGAGCGCAATCTTCGTGGTGTAATTCTGGAATGAGACCACTTATCTTCATGGAGGTAGATGAACATATCTCTGTGATAGCCAGAACAGGTTCTACATCATTGCTCTACATTTTGAAAATTAATTTTAATAACCTGTTTCAGGGCATGAAATAGTCCAGAAAGGGGAGTGTCACCCCTGATCTGCTGAATTTCACACATCTTTTATTATGTGAATCCACAAATGTTGATGTCTTTATGAATAGACATTAACCTCCAGGTAGTTTAAACAGTAGCATGCCAACTCCTCAAAGCACAAAACTCAGTGCTACTACGTAATCTTTGAAGGCCCACGAAAGCACCACTTAATAAAAATACGCAGGAAGTCTGATGGTCTTTTTCTTCTTTTACTAGGAGGTTCAAGAGCTCCCATTCTCTTGTAGTTTCAGAATGCAGTCTCTCATACACTCATACAGTACATGGAATAAATCTTGCCTATTTTTTTTGGCTTATTTTCATCCCACATTGAGAAAATACATAGCTAAAAATACTTTAGGATGCTTTCCAGGGAATACCACCCATGTGTCCCTCAAGAGACTCTTCTTTAATGTTCCTTAACCCACATGGTAGTCAGCGTTTCCCGTGACAGACTGTGCCTCCATAAATAAGCTGCATAAGTTCCTAGTATGAGCTGTGCACTGCATACGGTGGAATAATTGCCTTAAAAGAATGTTGAGGCTACGAAAGGAAGCAGTCATAGAGGTAGGCAATGCCAAAATTAAAGCAGTCTGTGCAAACTCAATATGGTCCTGTTGTGCAAAAGCCTAGTCTGAGCCAGTCTCTCATCACATGCTTTTTCCTCCTGATTCATTCCAGCCACAGGTACGTCCAGCTATTCAGTGGATGGGAAGTCCCTTGATATTTCTTGATATTCATCATTTGTAGTAACTCCTCTTAGTGGCTTGACATATTACCTTATACTCACTGTCCAAAAATAGGGAAGTCAGTCAGCATGAACACGGCTCACTTAAACAAAATTGACTCTGATCCTCTCTTCATACCTTCCCTCTCTGGTGTGGTAAAGCTGTGTTCAGACCATCTACACTTTAAGGAATTTCCCAGCTGTGTTTTTAAACACCTCCCTTCAAACGACAAGGTATCCCTAACAGTGGAAAGCATTATGCAACCCAAGCCTAGAGATGCTACCAGCTGTTTTTCTGCCTCACATAGTATTCCCATCACAACTGCCGTAGGAAGGAAAACTTGATCCTTACATCAGCAATATCTGTTCTAGAGCCGTACACCTTAAAGCCGTACACCAAGTGGAGTTATTTTCTTGGGGGAAGCATAAAATCCTGCTTCTCAATGCACCGAAGCTCTTCATTGAATATCCCTCCTTCCATCATCCTGCTTGGCTTAAGAAAGCCAAATCCTATAGCATGGGTTACAGGGAGAAGCCTAAATACCAGGTCTGTGTTTTTCCTATGAGCCGGCAACTATCAGTATCAGGCTGCAGAAAAACATCCCAACACCCAAACCCTTTGAACAGGGCATAAAAGACATTCTGTTTGAGAAATCTATGGGAAAACAGATGTCTAAACGGGTGCAAAGCGGTGCTGCTGCTATTAACGATGCAATGATTAATGATTCCAAGTATTTGGGATACAGTTAACCCTTTTCATCAATTCATCTGGGCATATAAATAGAGCTTGTATGATTTTACATATATTTGACATCTTCCTAAGCCACACAAATAGCCTATTTTGCATTGGGTTACAACAGATTCAGGGACAAACAAGGCACTGACATGCAGAACTTTGCAGAACCTCCCTTAGCATTAAAATAGGCAAAACATTCCCCACACTCCCCCCTCCCCCAAACCCGTTAGGCTAATGGCAAAAAAAATAGCACCATAGCTTCAAGCAGCCTCAGACACTCTGCTCTGGTTGTTGCAATCTTTCTGTTTTGCCTCTGAAGGGGTGAAGTTGCCCTTTCACACATCTTCTGTGGGGGTGTGAAGAAGACGAGCCCTACCAGCCTATTTTAAGTCCAGTGTCTTTAAGACAGAGGAGGCTTTTTGGAGGAGGGACTGGAAGCTCAGCTTCACCCTGAGCTGGTGTTTTCCACCTAATGATATCAAATGGGTCTTCAAACAGGGCTGTNCCCCCCCACTATTTTCATGAGCTGGTTGTTTACCATGAGATCAAACATGTTGCTTATTTGTATCCTACTATGTCAGATATGACTTCTTTGAAGTGAACCGGTTTACAAAGGTTATCCACATGTGTCTGTAGCCTCCACTTTCTTCAGCAGCCTGAGTAATCCCCAGTTACAGGGGTAAGATGCCTGATAATTCTCCCTCCGAAATGACAGGGTAAAAGCGTGCAGAGCCTGCCTAGTGCTGATAGCAATTTTACACGTTGAATCGCTGAAGCTGAGGAAGCTGCAGCTGCCAAAAAAAATGAGAACATTTTTAAATTAAGACACCACACAGACCCAGGAAAATTCTCACTTAGCAAATGAAATGAGGACAAACAGCAAAAAAGAGGTACTTCATTACTGATTTTAGCAGCTAACTTTCCCTCAAGGGTGCATCAGGCTTCTTTTTTTATTTTCTAATCAACTCTCCTGCTGGGTGTAGAAGGGGAGAGAAGTCCAAGACCTCAGTCGTCCATTCAAAGCCGTTTCACAGTGTAGATGTGCATGGGAAGATCAGTCCCATTACTCTGACCTTTGTTTTGCCATAAAAAGGCAAGAATTCAGCACTTTTCACCTTTTGTACTCAGGCAGAGTGGCATCTCCTTTCACACTTCCTCCTGCTTCCGCGTAGCTGGTGCTTTTGAATTCTCCAGAGCGCAGTGTACAACTGAGCTGCTGAGAGTTATCACAGGGGACTGGGACTACAGTGTAAAAGTGGCCGAGGCATGCAGTTATTTAGCTATATTTATCCTGATGGGAAGGGAAGTGGAAGTAATGAGGAGAGGTATGTTGGCGGAACTGAGCAGCAGGAAGGAGATGACATTTCAAAGGAGGGAAAATGAAAATGGGAATCTACTGAAGGCTAGTTAAAGGGAAGGGAAGACAAGACTGAGCAGAGGAGGAGCGTATGTATCCAGCAGAGAGACCACTGTGGTGTTGTGCTCTGTGCCTCTGCACAGCCTTCCCATCATCAAAGAAGAGAGTATATAGGTTTCTTTTTCACATACAGCTTTCTAATTTACTCAACCATACCATTCCTTTCCACCTCAAGTAAGCAAGTGAGTACAAGAAGACCAAAATAAATGAGAAAGTAAGAAAGACACACTCTTTCACACTCTTAGGATTGTCAGACTAAATGTATCATTTCTGCAGCTCCATAGAAGGCAGTGAAGCTGAAATTACTTCTCCATGCATGGATTACAGTATTGCGTAGTGATTTTTAGGCATCCATAAAATGCAGTGTAAATAGTTTATGCATAGTCCTAAGGGTGAGGTGCTTTGTTTGTTCACTTCTATTAGATCATGGTTATTCTGCAAGCTCAAGGAAATATCTGATTGAAAATTTTAATACAAATGAGGGAATTATTTTGAAAAAAGGGTGGCAAGAGCTGCAGGGTGATAAAATGAAAGTTTAAAAGTACCTCCATTTGAAGAAAGCTGAAAAAATAGTTTAGAAAAATACAGTAGAATTGTGCAAGCCCAAGCAACACAGGATTAACAAGTAAAGTTATTTTATTCATTTTTATTTGTTCAAGACAGGATAAAATTAGAGAGTCATGAAAGGCAGAAGAGACATCATGCCAGACAACGTTCTGATAGATAATGGACGATCCAAACTTGCCATCTTGTGCTCTTTCTTAGCTTATGTATGACATCCATCTGTGAGATTTTTCTGTACGTCACACCTATGTGGACTCAGTTCTTAGATCTTCTTCCTGAAGGAATAATAAAGTTCATTGGGGTGGAGGACAATTCGAAGTAAGTATTCTTTAATATAAAACATACTTCAAATTCAGGTTGTTTCATACAAAGTAATCAAAACAAAAAAAAAGGCAAAAAATCAGACTAGCAGGATAGAAACATAAACATTGAGCACAATAATAACAGATTTAAATTAAACACCAGTACGTAAGGAGCTTAAACCTTTCAATCACAATCTGTTGCGTTAGTGTAGCTACATAGACTAGTAAATTCTGTGGTGTCTGGTTCTTAAGGAATAAATGTCACTTTGTGTCCTCTGACTGCATCTGAAGTCAATAAATCCATCTGCTGCCTTTCACGCATGTAGAATGCATTTTCATCCCCTCCGAGCCATGTTTGTTGGCCAGCCTGCTATAAATAAATGACCTGCATGACACATTCATATCCTTGAATTTCAACCATTAATTTAAGTATGCATATTGCAATCTCTCCCAGGTACAGGAGGAAAGGGGAGCACAAACAGCAACAGTCCTAAGGTGCTTCCTTTGCCTTTATAGGTTGTCAAGTTGATTTTAAAATATTTGACAACTGATAAATAAAGACAAGAGGTAATTTCAACAAGAGCAGTCTATTTTAATTGCTTTTTGTGATGCCTTCTCTCAGAGCTCCTGGTAGTGACTCTGTAGACTGAGGGGAATATGGCGAATAACATACATCTCCTTCATTAAATGAATGCAACACCTTTATTCCATTGTAATATGTTAACTTGTCAAAACTCATCATCTTCATGCTACACAATAAAACTCTCCCTGATGCAACACAGTACTGTGTTGTCATCCAGCTCACCTAGAAGAAAAATTCTGCATAAACTATTTCGTACCCTTTGTTGCTTTGCTATGCCAAACTTTCCCTTTAGAAGATAATGCCTGTGAGATGTTAATTGACATGTTGTTTGGAAAAATTCTGAAGAAACCTCTTGCATTGAATCAGTCCTAACATACTAAATTATTTTTTATTCTTCCCCATCTGCATGTTTCTTTTGATACAAAGCATATTTTCTCCATTTTTTCAGAAAAACTTGAATTTCGTTTCAATTTAGAAAAAATTCAAGCCAGCCTGTTGTCAATAAAGAGTGTCCCATCCTATTAAAGACCAAAACTAAACTGAATTAGTGGTCTTTAATATTGCTCCCACAAGTAGTATGGTTGCTTTTCATCACTTTGTGTGGGCATGAATTCTTTTTTAGAATAACGCTATTGCTAAGACACCCACACAACTCCCCTCTTGACTTGCTGAATTTCTAACTTATGTTTTATATCAGGTTGTTTGGCATAGAAGCAGACTGAAGAGAGAATATTTTTAAGAGGAAAAGTCCTCTCCCCAATCAGAAGAACAGTCTGGGTACGCTTGTGCTGCATGACTGAAGTTTCATCTCTTTGTTCGCATTTTTGGCTAGAACTGAAATATCCTCCACAAGAAATTGTGGATCTCAAGGGAGAAAAGAAGGGAAGAAACTGCAAGCTATTATTCACCAGGATGTTACAAAAATATCTTCCATGTGTCAAGTGGTACGATGTAGGTGGTGCAATTTGGCATTATCTTGCATCACTACTCGTCTATCACCACACTTTTAAAAACTATCCCTGTCCTTGGCATGGTGTCTACACACAAAGTGATTTCACTTTTTACTTTCCTGCAAAACAAATCCAAATTTCAAAACAATAGGAGAAGCCCAGGATAGGACTGACTAATCTTTACTAAAATTTTTATACTTCTATGTAAGTATTATTATATAATGTGATTTCTAAGTTTTTATCTCATAGGCCCTGATAGAAAGAGAAGTTTCTATTTTAATGACCTAAAGAATGAGTTCGCAAATCTTTGCGACAAGGATTTAAAGAACACCCACGCAGTTATATGGAACTGAATTTGGAGGTTTAAATTAGATTATTAGCAGAATTGACTATTTTACAATCTACTCCAGAAAGCAGCAGGCAAAAAGCTCTCATGGAACTTTGTCCTTCCATGACTGATGTAGCAATATATCCTCTGGTTACCCGGGCAACTGATCAACAACTTCACCTTGGCTGTAAATGAAATGTTGGGAAGAGATTAAAAAAGGAAACAGGAAGGAGGGAGATAATTTGAATAGAAAAGGAACAATGCCTAGGATCATGAGCAGGCAAGTAGTTTTAGTTTTTCGTCAGTGCAAGAAAAAGGACTCGATTCTTACAACATGACAGTATAAAGTGGCATTTAAAGAGGTGCCAAGAGAGTTTCAAAGCCCTTACCTATTGAGTCTTACTGAAAATGCCAGATTCAAGTTATATAGAGGATAAAGGGAAAATTTTGTTCGAAACAAAACATGCAGACATTATCCTCTTCTGGCAGTAGGGAAGCTTTCAATCTGAGAAAGTCTAGATTGGTTATCTGGGACACAGCTTACTGTTGTGAAAATATATAGTATTTATTTTAAAACTACTGGATAGCACTGGAGTAAAACCTGGGGGTTTTCAACCTTATAATAGTGACTTTCTGATTCAAAGAAACTGGATATACATTGTATATTTACTTGAATATTATCAAAGATACAAAGATTAGGGATACAATTCTATTCTTATTTCTCATTCTATTTTGTCTCCAGTCCACAAAGTCTGGATTGATTTTTTTTAAACTCTTACAGCAGTAAAGTCCATGGGAAACTGTTTTTTACCTTGCACTGTAGAGAGCCTTTCACCACTAGGGCACAGAGGTGTGATCCTAGGAAGAACTAGGTCAGTATGAATAGGAGTCTCCAACACTCTCCCACGCTTCTAAGGAGACTAGAATGGGAAACAAGACAGGAACCACAAATAGTGTGGGATGCAGTCTTTAAACTAAAAGCTCACAGAGCAAGGGTGGATACGTGCATACATTCTATAAGGGATCTGATCTTGTACCTCTTGGCAAGGTAACTGAGAATTTAGAACAACGAAAAATTAAGATAATAATCAGTAGTTTAAAACCCCACTGATTGAAAGAAGCCTTATCTTTAAAGGGTTGCTTTAGGTCCTAAAGGGATTTTCTGTTATTTTCCATTATCACCAGTAATTCCA
Source organism: Falcunculus frontatus (assembly GCA_013398115.1). NCBI lineage: Eukaryota > Metazoa > Chordata > Aves > Passeriformes > Falcunculus > Falcunculus frontatus. Next base: position 834,998 of record VZRV01007602.1, on the reverse strand, counting down.
AAGCAAGCAAGTATACTGTGTTATAACTGTTTCCAGATGATACAAGTTTTGCAGGAATGGCAAATACTGCAGAATACAGGTGACAGAGCCCTCTCAATTTTTTGATAAGCTAACTATGAAAGTTTTAGGGCAGTCACCTGCAAAACAATACTTTGAAGAAAGAAGGAAAGCGTCCGAGGTCATGGAAGCTAGGGACTGAACATATGCTCTCAGCTTGATCTTTTTAGTATGGGTGGACACAACCTTTACTGTGTAATAGGAAACTGTATCATCTCTGACACTGGTACAATGGCCACTATAATATAACTGTCAGCATTGACACTGGCCCGAATGCCGTGGATGTCCACTAAAGTCACAAAAAAAGAATCAAAAGGTTACAAAACAATCAGAATGAATTGTTCCACCATCAAAGTTAGCCTTAATTTCTGATCATTGGAATTACTTGCATCCTTCTGTGTAGGAAGAAAGACTCCTCTCCACCTAAATCACTATTCCATGGAATGGAAATTAGAAATTGTGATCAAGATAAATCAAACTTTTTGTGTTATTATTTTACTGCAATACCTGGTTTTTATTCTCTTGACCAATATAGGCTCTTGCTATATGTTTGGGTTTTTTTCCCTTCTGGGAGATAGAAGGGCCAAGTGGCTCTTTCCTGATATTTGTGCTTCGGCTACAGTTAATGCAAAAGGATCTCCTGGTGTCCATGGTGAGGAGGAAAGCTGTGACAAAAAGCTGGGGCCTGTTGCTGAAAATAGTGCTCATGTGTTTCTTTCCACTTTTATTAATCCAATTGTTTTAGTGTGTGTGCTCTCAGACACGTGACCTCAAGACTAAGGATTATCCTGAGAAGGTTTATGCACAAATTTGACTTGATGCAGTGCAAATTCAGAGACAAGATGTTCCTGCTCAATAACACTGAGCAATTGTCGAAGTTCTTTGATCCCAAACTTCCCACTGTCTCTCTGTAGAACCTAGAATGCCATTGCAAATACTGGTATTAACATTAAAAGCTTTCAATACCTCCAAGTTACCCTTGGCCCTTCTGTGGAGATTAGTTCAGAAGTTTTCTTGGGGTTTTATTGTCAAACTAAGCACCGAGGGCAAAAGTCTTCTACTCTGAGGAACCCAAAGCATGGACCTGACTTCAGCAGATTGTCTGCTCTGAAACTGAGGAAACCTCAGTGCATGGACACAAAGTATTGTCAGCTGAGAGCTAATTTGCAGGATCCTCTCTCCTTTTAAACTGTGCTTAATTCTATGACTGAAATAAGGACAACAGGATCTATTTTTGGTTTTAAATGTAATTTATTATGTAATTGTTGCTCAGTAAATTAGTTTACGTGGGATACAATAATACAGAATTTCAACTGCGCTTTAAGGTCTGTCTTGCAAATCAGTGTCATGTTGCTACTCGTTTAGGATCAGTGCTGTCAAATATTAACAAAATACAGGAAATATGTCCTTCTTTTTCAGGAAATGCTTGTATCATTGAGTCAGTAAAACTGTTTCAGCTTAAGAGAATCAGATTTAAATACCACTTAGAGACATGCCTAACATTTATAAAAACAATAAATATCAGTGGTATATTAAGTGTTTGCTTAAATTCAGAAGCTAACAGATGAACTACCTCTGTGTTAGTCTTTTTCTTCCCATATACAACATGATATAACAGCTTGATGAAACATTTGCTATTAAACGTTTCTGAAAATATTTTCAGGACATGTATGTTCTGTACAATACAGCAATTTTGGGTGTTGTGCAATATTGAACATTATATATATATTTTTATATATATATATACACATATATATATATATATACACACATATGTTCTTTGTCTATTGTGGGTGTGTATTCCTTGACAGCTGGGGGGAGAAAAACAAACAAACAAAAGAAAGCTCCTGTTTTACTGGATAAACAATATTATTTCATTTTTACCAGCAGAGATCATGTTATTTGGTTTTGAATCCTAAGCCACTTTATTTAATATTTAAATTTATTTAAATTTAAAATTATGTTGTATCACCAAACTGATGAAACTTCTGATAGTAACCCTATACCTCAAATTGTCCCCTTTTCCTGTCTTGTAACTGGGGACAGGCTATAAGATACAGACTGGATTCTTTTCTTACAATTCAGTTTTGCCGGAAGGAAGAGGCTAATGGGAATGTCACACTTTTAGTCCCCATCATTAGGTCCACATGCTATTTACTGTAACTGCTCCTCTACTTTATCCTTCTTGCCATGGGCTAAAGGATGATTCTGGTCCCACTTTCCACTGACAGCATTCAGTCCGTTTATGCCTAGGAAACTATATAAAAAGAAATAAAGAATAACAGTGCCAGATCTACAGCAGCCAGGGAGCTTTATTTATTCTCCAGCCGCATTTTGGTGATTGGTGCAATCACATTTATTGCTCCAGCAGGTCTTTTCCAGACCTAAACCAGAATATTTTGTGTCCTTCTCTTGCTTTGGGGAATCTCAACAGTAATTTTCCAGACATTATTTCCCTCTTGCATTTGTCTGTCGTTTTGCTTCTCTCTCTTCCAGGTTATTTCACATATTCTGACATAATCCAAGAAAACAACAGATGGCAACTTCATCCAAGTGGGTGTTATCCACTAGGACTGCAAAATAGGAGCTTGTTTTCCAGTAACTTCCTGCCTTTCAGGTTAAAAGTAGCAGAACCTACTGCAGTGCTCTAATGTGAGTCTCAAATGCAGGTTAGGGTTGGATTGTCTTAGGCAGAGTAAAGTCTGCTCTTTTCAGTAAGATGAGATGGAGCCCTGCCCTCAATCAAAACTTTGAATCCAGCCTCACTGACTAGACTTGGATGTGCAATTTCTAATGTGCAATGCATGAGTAGCACTGATAATGCAGACCAACAGAAGAAACACAGATAGTATAAAGAAAAGTATAAGAATGTTAAGAAATTGTGTGGTTATATGGGAAAAAAAAAAAACAGTTGGCAGATTAAAAGGCTTGGAAGAGAAGCAGTAAAAGGAGGAAGGGAAGAGAGAAGGAACAAAGGAGGAAAGGAAGAGAGAAGGAACAAAGAAGGAAAGGGAGGAGGGTGAGACGAAGGAGAGAAGCAGTAGAGAGAGAAGGAAGGAAGGAGAGAAGGATGGATATGAAATATAGGAGGGCATATTTAGCCATGCAATCGTGTTGCTGAACTCCTGAGCAAAGTTCCATTTCTTCAAAACTTTAGGGCTTCCAGTTGTGCCAAAAAACCCCAATGACAATAAATGCTCTAAAAGTCACAATGAGACACACTTCTATTAGATTTCTTCGGGTAGAAGTGGAACAATATCTGTGTCTTGTCCAGACAAACAGGTAAGGAAAAATTTTCCTTCTGCTCCTCAACAAAAAATATCCTTTTCTTCAGCAAAGAAAGAGGAATGTAAATACTTTGAGCTACATATGGTGATTAACTATGAAATGGGGAAGTAAGCACAGAAGCATGAGAAAATTTAGCTCAGGTCACAGATTATTTTCAGCTTTTTTTCTTTTGCTGGGCCTGCTCAGCCTGCAGCTTAACCAGTACAGCAGGCGACAACTAATAGACATAATAACTGCTACTGAAGAAAGTGGTATGTATTATTAAAAATAGTGTCAGAACATAGAAAAATACTGAGAATATAAAAGCAAAAGTAGGGGATAAACTTTAATTCTAGGATAAAAGGGAACTAGAATACAGGGCACGTCTATTGTCACAACTGAAGAGGTTTCAAAAGGCATATACAAAAGAGCAATTCAAATCAGACAAAGATGCAAGTAGTTAGTTGGCTTCGCCTCACCTGCCTTTGGGTGTCTAAAGCAACCCGCTCGACCTGAGCTAGTGAGGCTGGAAGGAAACAGATGTTTCAAAGTAACAATTCATCTGAACAGATACCTGCCTTAGGTTAAGAGCAACTGTCCTTTCAGGCTATTTTTTTTATCTAAGGTGGACCTTCTGTTGGCTGCTCAAACTTTGGTGACGTTTCTATTTGCTTGGGTTAGAGCAATACCAGGCATCCCAGGATATGTACTGTCACCACATAAAGCATCAATACCTTGTTGAGATGAGGAAGACTTTTGTACTGGGTCTGGGAGGATTGTGATGAGTGAACCTCAGCCAATACCTGGACACCCACACAGCCACTCACTTATTCCCCTCTCGCATGAAACAGGGAATAAACAAGTATCTGTGTAGGTATTGGCACTTGGCCAAGATCAATCCACCACTTTAAGTTGGACTGACCAACTTTATATGTCGGTCAGTCTTGTACTAAAATTCTTTATTTCACCTACCTGTCAGGAAGATTTTGCTGATCAACCTGTTGAGTTAAAAGATTGCTAAAGAATTGTTTACAGACCCTGGGAGCTATAAAAGCAATCTGAAACACTGCTATCATTAAACATATTTTGCATTATGTGTTTCTTCCATCAAGAAACAGAAAGAATCTAAATGATGGCTCTTTCCCATGGACTTGTTAATAATAAGAAATCTTTACAGAACCAAGCAGTAGGGTTTGTGAAATACAGATGTCATATTTTCAGTGGCAACATTTTGCCTGAGCTAACACACTTAGCAAGAAATTAAAATTAAATTCTACATTTCCTGACACTGATAAGGAATTAAGAGAAGTAAGAATGCTGATTTACTTACACACACATGCACAAAAAAACCCTTCACTATATTTAGTTATCTAAACACTTTTCCTACTTGTTCCACTTAATTTTTTTGGAGATTTCAAGTACCATCGTTTCTTCAGTTTGTCTCCCTCTAGTGGATCACCCCTTTTGTGTGTCAGCAGCTACTTTATTTTCAATTTCTAATTTTTCCATCACTGGTATTGTGTGGCTACAATGTTATTATTATAATTGAATAATCTATACACAGCAATTACTCTATTTCATTGCTGATGACTGCATCTTTTATTTGCATATTTGTTCCTATTGCCCCAGGTATCAGCTGTCTGGGCTACAATTCATGCAAAGTATTCTCAAACCTCTTCTCATCTAAAAAAAAATGCAATTATACTGTATTGCTTTTTGGTCATTCTTCCATCTTCTAGATGAGTTCAGGGACTGGATCAGTAGAGGCCTATGTAAAGCAGCCTTTTAAGTGGTCTAAATTAGGACCTGGTGAAAGAAAACAAAGCTAGGCATAGTTAAATCATGTCACAAATATGGAATGCCTTGCTTAAGCCTCCAGCAAGTATCATCTTTCAGCAACATAGATACATTCTATTGTTTGATGACTATAAGATAATGTGGCCTAGTCTTATTTTTCAAAGGATCCATATGTAATTTGGGGAAGGATATATTTAATTACAACAAACATAGAATCTGTCTTGGGCTTATTTGCATCATCTGCATTATGATCTTAGTCTTTCTGTGATGCATCAGAGCCCTTGTATGTTTAACAGCTATAAACCACAGCAAAAAGGTTTATTTCCTGCTGCAAAGATCTTACACTACAAAAGGTAGGGCAGCTAAAAAAAGTGGACTCAGCAAAGAGAAGGTGGGAATGGAAGAAGGCAATAAGAACTGAGAGCTGAACTGTTGCTCAATATTATTAGTATTAGCACAGGCTGCCAAACATCTTTGTGACTGCTGTATTTTATAGGCAAAGAAAAGGTTGCAGGTTTACAAACGTGGATCTGAAGAAGGAAAATCTCATGACCACCGGTACTGCTATGTCTGAAGGGGCACAGCTCTTCCAGAGCAGAAATTTTTTCCTGTGAATATATTCAAGCTTTACTGTTGATTTTCTTGCCTTGTGTGCTCATCCCAGATAGCACTGCTGTTCAAGTAGGACATAAAACAGATTCTGTTGTAATTAAGCAATTAGCTGAACAATCAAATCTGAAGTTAGGTAAGTGGTGTGAGCTGCCCTCCATAACTGCTTGTTAAGTTACTTCCAGGTTAATTTGTTCCCTGCTCACTGGACTCCCACCTTCCCTTCTTCAAATCCTTTCTAATACTTATGGGAATAATAATTAAGAACAATAGTAATAAATAATAATAATAAATAAATCTCACTGTCAAGTAACTGCATACTTAGATACTAAGCCACCACACGTTTACTTGGGCCCATTCCCTCACATGGCAGTGAGCCAATTCATCTTGCACCAGCTTAGAGAGCGGAGAGAAGAGCTCATATCCTCCCCCACTCCCCTTTTTATGTCTGCTTGGGAAGGGATTTCAGGGATTGATCTAAATTGACAAATTGCGTAAGAGGGCATTAGTACCTTCCCTTCCTTACCTACTGTACTACCTGCTTCCATAGCACACAGCATAATGGTAATTAGATTGTCAGCCACTCTTTGTGCAATAGAAAACACAGCCAAAGCACTCTCAAGTTTTAACAAAAAAATTCCTCTCCCCCGTGAACTTGTATACTGTTCTGCTTGGACTGATTCTGCTAACGCCTACCCAACTGAGTAACTACTCATTCTTTGAAATCAAAGTCTGACTGACAAGTTGCATGCAAACTGGGTTAAGCCCTTAAATTCTGAGCTTTTGAAGACAAAACTGCATCTGACGTGCTTTGCACTGCTCTTGAACTACTTCAGCATACTATGAATTAAGGAAATAAAAGTAGAAATGGAGGCAAGGCTTTTAAGATGTCCTTTAACTGATCTTCAGACAAAACCAACAATGAACACTGAGAGAAAATTCGTCAATGAAGATGAATATTGTCCCTAGTGTAAACAAAAACTCCACAATCCCATTTAAGCATTCTTAGAACATTAATCCATTTAAGATATTAGGACAGCAAAGGACCATTGCTGGGGACAGCAAGTGAAAGTCGAGATGGGTTGGGTTACTCTGCCCAACTCAGACAGATAACATATTTCAAGTCTGAAAATACATTCAGAGGAATTTTAGATATTTTCTTATTTAGGAGTCTCCACTGTGGACTTTAAAAGTGTTTATTTTAGCATACAGCCACTTGTAAAAGAAAGGGAAAAAAATCCACCTCCTAATGTATGAGCTAACCGGGTACTGCATTAGTTTAATCACCTCATAATTACCATTTTCACATTTTTTTCACTTGTCATAAAATTGGATCTTCCCAGACAGACTGTCTGATAGAATTATATAGCCAGCTACAGTACACCAAAGAGAACAAGTGAAAGTAAGTTTCATACTCACCCACACTGAAATTCTGGTTGACCCAAAAAGAAAGAGGTTTTTGTATCCTGCCTCTTCTTTTGGAATCTACACTTGGTTCACGCAGTTAATGTTTCTAATTTTCAATTTGAACTGTTTCCTTTGAACATAATGGAGAAGTAAAACAAGGAGCAGAAACAACAATCAGATTGTATAAGGTTTGTCTTTGCCTATTGTGTAAAAGACAGTGCTGCTGTATTGAGAACACTAAGAGAATTCTAGTGTAGTTGGAGTTCCCCTGGAGGACCTATGTTCTGAGTCTTGTCCTGAGAAAGTAAAGATCATACTTCACTTCAGATGTGGACTTTAGGAGAGACGAATGACAAACATTTTCAACATCTTTTCTTTTAGAAAGAAAATCCTATCATGGCCTCATGACAGCTGGCTTGGCTTTTTTTTTTTTTTTTTTTTTGGTGTTAATTTCTTACAAATTTTTTAGGCCATTCTTTAAAAACAGATTTAATCAATTTTCAGTTTAAGATTCCCAGAAAAAAAGTAATCTCATTCATTCTAATTTATATTAAACACAAGAGATTATATTAATACAACTCTGTGGGATTTTAAATCTCAGACCAGGTCATTTAGAGCTATTTTAAATCTGCATTTTCGTGCATGTATAGCCTGTGAAGGTTTTCATTCAGTGTTTATGTAATGCTAATGCAGTCATGACATGTGGGCCACTATGCCTCTTGCCATAGATTACAGCACAGAAGACACAATTTTGTGTATTTTATTTACATTGACAAGGTCTAGGGGTCAGGCTGCTGACTGTGAGCTCTCCTGTTAGATGGACCCAGAACATATGCCAGCAGGGAATTCACTGGCAGCTCCCTTAAGCAAGGACTTCGGATATTAATGTCTAAATGGAACAGTTGGGTGCTCACCTCAGCTTTCGTTCTGAGCTAAATTTTTCACCATGTGTCACTCACAGCTCTACCCTGTGGCCAGCCAGATGTGTAGAAAATTTTACATAAAAGTAATGCCTACAGAGAGGTCAAAGGTTCAGGAACGAGGCAATAAGTATTTTCACCTTTGGGACTGTGTAAACCCTATAAAAGGCCTCAGGATCTATGGCACTAATGTAAGTTCTGCAGCTAGAGTATGGTAAAGCTGTATTCATTAACAGCAAACACGAGCTTGTGAGACTGCCTCACAGTTTATTGAAACTTAAATAACCTTTGTGATACATGGAATCAGCCTGTGCTTCACAGGGATGATGATGAATTTTAGGGGAGCAAAATTAATCCTGTCTTCAGGAAATCTGGCATTTTACTGATGATGTTGGGTCAATGGCCCACTAATGACACTTTAGACGTTATTCTGTGCAATCTTCTGTAGACAGCAAAAGTCCATGGAGACATAATCATAAGGAAAAGCCAAGTTGTTTATAACTGAAGGAAAAAGGAAACCTACCATTTCAAAATGAAAAGGGATAAAGATTTCAGGTAACCTTTGATCAGATTTTGCTTAGCTCTTAATGTACTAACAGCTCGACTAACATTTTGTGACAGTCTTTGAGCTGTGAGCTGCATCTGGAAAAGCTTTAGAATATAAGCAAACAAGACAGGGGTGGAACCAGTGTGTTTTACTACCATTCTGCTAACCAGCTTTGTGTACAGTAGTATAACACTCCAGTTATAAAGTAAAACACTAAATACAAACCAGTGAAGTTTATTTGGCAGATATTTTACATCAGTGTTGAGGTGGGTGAAGAGGATATCAGATTTGTTTTAGAGGATCACAACAGCCATGAAGGACACAGGAATGACATCAGTGCCAATGAACATATGTTTGACACAAGTGCAGATAAATCAAGTAAGACAAAAGTGAGCTATACACTAAATTGATGATTAATGTGTATCAGCAATAGTGTGTCCAGCAGGACCAGGGCAGTGATTGTCCCTGGTATTTGGCACTTGAATCCTGTGTTCAGCTTTGGGTATCTCACTACAAGAAGGACATTGAGGTGCTGGAGCATGTCCAGAGAAGGGCAACAAAGCTGGTGAAGGGTCTGGAGCACGTCTTATGAGGGGCAGCTGAGGAATATGGGGTTGTTCACCTCAGAGAAAATGAAGCTCAGGAGGGACTTTATTGCTCTCTACAACTGCCTGAGAGGGGGCTGTAGCCAGGTGGGGATTGTACTCTTTTCCCAAGTAACCAGTGATAGAACAAGAGGAAATAGCCTCAGGTTGTGCCAGAGGAGCTTTATTTTGGATATTAGAAAAAATTTCTTCCAGGAAGAGCTGTCAAGCACTGGAACAAGCTGTCCAGGGAGGTAGAGGTATTCAAAAGACATGTAGGTGTGGTGTTTAGGGACACGGTTTAGTGCTGGACTTGGTAGTGCTGGGTTAACAGATAGACTCTATGATCTTAAAGGTCTTTTCCAACCTAAATTAGTCTATAATTCTAAAACACACATCCCTGACTTCCTCAGATTGAAGTAGTCACTATCCAGATGCTGTCCTCTTCAGTAGGTGAGACAGCAGCAGGATCTCAATATGTGGATTTTCTGTCTCTCTCTTCTTGAAGGGGTCATTGTCTCTGCTGAAATGTTAACACCTGAAGTGTTAACACTATGCTACGTATTCCCTAAATCCATTAGCTCATACATGGGCATTGTCAATGCATGCTAGGCTTTATCAATCTATGAATTTCTGTGAAGTCAATGAAATCCCAGTGTCTGGTCATCTTACTAATTCTGTAAGAAAACTTTGTATCAATAGCAATGATAACAACATAGTTATATTTGATACATACTGTTATATATCAACAATATTGTTATATTTCACATAATACCATTTTGTTATTTAATTCCTGAACATTTGACTTCATGCAGTTCTGAAATCACTAAACTGCTATATTAGCTTACTGTAGCATTTTTAGTTTTTCTAGAATTAAAAGGAATAGCAATTACAGAAATCAAATAGAAACAACCATCCTACCTCAAAGTCCAAGTAATGCATCATCAGGACAGCAGAGATGCACCTACCACTCAGAAAAACAGCATGAGTGGAACAGTTCAGTAAATTTTCAGTGGATTTCACAACTACTTTTGTCAGCAGAAGAATACTGGGGGTTCCAGTAGTGCTCAGGAGATGTAAAACATAGTGGTCATGGTCCTTCAGCCTCTGTCTTAACCCCATCCTTCGTTACTATTGAAAAACACCTGAAAGACAATGCAGTCACTGGCCACAGCCAGCATGGCTTCATGAGAGGAAAGCCCCATTTATCAGACGTAATTTCCTTTCATGACAAGGTAACTTACCTCGTTGATCAAAGGAAGCCGGTTGATGTAATCTTTTTTGGTTTCAGTAAAGCTTTTAATACTGTCTCTCACAGGATCCTGCTGGACAAACTGTCCAGGTCACAGCTGGATAAACACATCATGGGATGGGTGAGCAGCTGGCTCACAGGCTGGGCAGAAAGGGTTGTAGTGAAGGGGGTGACATCAGACTGGTGACCTGTCACTTTTGGGGTTCCACAGGGCTCCATCCTCAGCCCTGTGCTGTTCAACATCTTCATCAATGACTTGGATGCAGGACTGGAAGGGATACTAAGCAACTTCTCAGATGATACAAAACTGTGAAGAGCTGTTTACTCCCTTGAGGGCGGGGAGGCCCTGCAGAGAGACCTAGACAAATCAGAGAACTGGGCAAGCACCAACCATATGAAGTTCAACAAGGGAAAGTGCCAGATTCTGCACCTGGGATGGGGCGACCTTGGATGTACAGACAGGCTGGGGAATGAGATGCTGGAGAGTAGAGCTGCCGAAAGAGACCTGGGGGTCCTGGTCGATGGCAAGTTGAACGTGAGTCAGCAGTGCCCTGGCAGCCAGGAGGGCCAACCCTGTCCTGGAGGGCATCAGGCACAGCATCGCCAGGCGGGTGAGGGAGGGAATTGTCCCGCTCTGCTCTGCACTGGGGCAGCCTCACCTCGAGTTCTGGGGGCAGTTTTGGGTGCCACAGTATAAAAAAGACATTAAGCTGTTAGAGAGTGTCCAAAGGAGGGCAATGATGACGGTGAAGGGCCTTGAGGGGAAGCTGTATGAGGAGCAGCTGAGGTCACTTGGTCTGTTCAGCCTGGAGGAGACTGAGGGGAGACCTCACTGCAGTTACAACTTCCTTGTGAGGGGAAGAGGAGGGGCAGGCACTGATCTCTGCTCTGTGGTGACAGTGACAGGACCCGAGGGAATGGCCTGAAATTGTGTCAGGGGAGGTTTAGGTTGGGTATCAGGAAAATGTTCTTCACCCACAGGGTGTTTGGGCACTGGAACAGGCTCTCTAGGGCAGTGGTCACAGCACCAAGCCTGACAGAGTTCAAGAAGCACTTGGACAATGCTCTCAGGCACATGGTGTGACTCTTGGGGTGTCCTGTGCAGGGCAGGTAGCTGGACCTGATGATCCTTGCAGGTCCTTTGCAACTTAGGTTATTTTGTGATTCTGTGACAACTTTTTACTCTCACCCTACATCCATCTAATGTTTTCAGGCTGCCCTGGCCCCTTCCCCTTCAGGTTCCTTGTGCTTAATTCACTATTTTCTAGCTGTCCCTTTAGGCTTGGCTCCTAATCCCTCTGCTCTGAAGAAGCACTGGAAGCACATCAGAGAGTGTCTTTGTAGTGCTCTCTGGCCATGAAGCAGAAATGAGAGGGGAAAGTCTGGCTCAACCAATGCAGTTCTATTGTAGGTCATCCTTTATATAAAAAGAATATGTTGACCTAGCTGTTAAACTATTATGTATTTCCCCAGTTTTCAGAATCTCATAATTCACACCCACCAAAAAAAAAAAAAAAAGGTGTCATCAAAAAGCATCTTTCTGAAACTAGAATGACTTTCTTAGCAGAACTCTACTCCTTGATCTAAAGCTCATGTACAGTGAAGTTCCTAATTTTAGAACTGTTTTCATGTGGGTAAAACCAGATGCAGATTTATTGGGCAGGACAAAGATTTTAATCTTCTTTATTCTCCCCTCCACTCTCCAGTAACACCAGGGAAAGTACTAAGCACTTCCTTCATGTGATGTGGCTGCTCAGCCATGCAGCCTTCCCAGTCATGTAAAGGTTATAGCTGTTCCTGAGTAAAACATTCTCATTTCTGTTTTGAAAAGCGGCTAAGCTATTTTTGTTCAAGTTTTCAAAAGAAGTGTTCTGCCTGCGGCAGAAATTCAGCATGAGAAATTTCTGCCCAAATTATTAAAGAATGGTGGAGTAACAAACTACTGAAAACAGATGGAGTTTGGCAAAAGAAATTACAGATGCCATCACTCATGGCCTTTATACTCTCCAAGCATTTATACCGTAACACATATTCAAATGTGCAGTACCACTCAGCAGAGTACTTGTTTCTCTTACCTTCTGTGTTCTGTGTTCAGAACACAGCCTTCTGGCTGTAATACTGATCTTCAAGAAATGTACTTCCAAGTAGCTAGAGGCTGTTAGGTCAGCCTCTAGCTCAGCAATCAGGTGGCAAGAACCTCCTTACCTCAATGTCATTATTTCTTACAAAAATCAATACTGACTTTATCCTTACTCACTGTTTTAGTTCAGTGTAACAGTGCAAACAGCACAGAAAAACTCAGAGACAGAGGTGTCTGAACAGATACCAAGAAAGCTAATAGAGTGGATTTTAACAGACTGGATTTTAATTTCTAGAAGGAAGTTGTCATACAAACAAATAGCAAAAATCTTTCAATCCTTAACTAGAAAGGTAGTAATTATACATTCTGGGGTGGGAAGTCTGTTATAAACACCATTTGTCGAACAAAATCTAGCACTGACTCTTGCCCATTTTATAACAATGCAGAGGAAAGAGGCAGATATTCTAATAACCATTAGATACAAAGAAAGACATAATGAATGAAAGTCAGTTTAGCAACAACTAGGAGGTAAGACAGTTTACATTAGAACTTTTCTATCTTATTGGTGGATCCATTTCTTTTTTTATATCAACTTGGATTAAACTACGGTACAAATTTAGGATTCAAGTCAACAAAGTAACAGCTGTGCCTTTCCATTTTTATTTTATTTATATTGTTACAAATCAATTTCATACAAGAGAAGCACGTTCTGGTATTACAGGGACTCATTATAGTGAATTAGAGTGGCTCCATGGAAATCAGTACTTATATTTGTTCAAAACTGATACATAACAGAAGAAAACAAGTCTGACTCTCTCTACATCTACTATCTAAAGCAAGACATCAGTGGCTACAGCTAATTTGGGAAAACAACTCCAAGTTTTATTCCAAGGAAACTAATTTTACCTAACTGAAAAGCAATGATACAGAAGTAACCGCTTGATCTCAGGAAAATTAATGGTAAGCAAGGCCTGTATCAATGGCTTGACTTTCTCTGCTAGTATCACCAGATGGAACCCACATCATTAGGGAATTGCATGAATTGCTAATGATTTTTTAGGAATTTTTTGTTTCTTCACATCCTCTGGACATAGTTTCAAAGGATTTTAATGTTAAACCTACCCTCTAGACAAAGCTTTAAAAGTAAATAAAGACTGACTTACTCCTATTACTGTAGTTCAACCAGACCATTTCAGTAAAATTCAGGCCTCAGTGCATTCAGTGGGAGATTTCCTGTGAAGTTCAGATGAAATCAGGACTTCATCTCAGCTGTCTTCTCTGTTCCTGTGTAGGAGAACCAACTACAACTAGGCAGAGATGATGCATTGTTCTTTACAGTCTGCACCTGTGTCTAATTTAGTCTTGCAGCTAGAGCTACACAGCAAAGTACTTGACAGCTACTAGAGAGAATAGTCTGGAAACTGTCAACTCAGAGGGATGCTTTTAGAGCTCTCACTCTCTGGAATAAGTTCTTTTCTGTGTAATCAAAGGAAAAGAATTTTTGTTAAGAAACTTGACATTCCAAATAAGAGTGCTGTTAAGTCAGGGAATGAAAATATGAAATCGCTGTTTGTTACCAGTGCTGTAAATCTTGCCGAAAGCCTCCACAAACACATCAGATGCAGACTGCAAAATCCTTCCACTTCATCACAGCAACCAACCACTGATGGAATCATGCTTTCCACAGAGAGGATTGAGCGAGTACCAGATATGTAAAGCCTGTATGCATCAGTTACAATTAGCAAGTGAGGCAGATGCCATACTCAAGCAATAATTTAATATTGTACCGCCAGATAAAATTTCACACGTATACAAGAAAAAGCTTGATTCTATATATTCACGTTATTATATCAAATTTTGAGTGCTGTCAGGACTGAGAGCATAGCCTAAAAACAGTGCAACATTCAAGTTGTGCATCTAAGTGTTTGTGTATACATGTATATATGCAACAAAGTTACCATATCTATAATTATGCACAGAGATAACAATGTTTCCATTATATCTTTCACAGCAACACTTTGAAAATCAGTAAGTACAGTTTTCTCTTGCTGCAGATGGAAAGTTGGAGGCTGAACTCCAGGCTGAATTTGAAGTTTTGGAAAAGTTGATTAATTTAGAATTTTAAGACAATGCTTTAAAAAGCAAAACATTTTATAGATACATGACTCAGAAAGGGCTGAAATTTAAAGCATTTAGCTTGACAGGTGCATATATATACACACATAGAGAGGTAAAAGAGGCTTTGTACCTTCACAGTGTGAAATTACTGTGAATCCATACAAAACTGAAATGTCTCCTTATTTTCACCATAGCCTAAACCTATTCAGCATTCCGGTGATGCATTTAATCGCTTGCTTATCTGTTGCTATTTATTACTTTTTTTTAATATATAGCTATGACAAAGAGGAACAATGTAGTCTTCTAATTTAATATCCCAGATTGCTACAATACATTCGTAAACCATTCCATTGTTATTTTGCCTCAGTGGCCTTCTAGTCTGTTCCAGCAGACCTCGTTGTTACTTACCCTATCTTTAGCCTCCAGCATTTGTGATCTTCAGCTTACAAGAAATTAGGGCAATATCCATAAAAGGATGTTTCAAGTTAGTTTATCCTGCCTTAGACCCAGAAAACAGGTTCACAGACCTATATTAGGTACTAAGAATAGAAATTACACCCAACCAACACTCTAGCCAACAGGAAATGCTGAAGATCATGAAATCTCACCTCTAGTAAATGTTTAATGCACCTAACACTGAGCTGCAGAGACATCTAGGACGAGACCAACATTAATAGTTCGTAATATCTTATGGGGACTTAGAAGTCTAGGTTGTCTATGTTTAAACTGATGCTTAGCTCCCACTTTAATGACTTTCCTTGCGGATAATTGTTCAATGCTGCAAACAGGCAGCAAATGGGAGATGTACGGGAGCAAAATCCTCCCAGCTGAGACACCCAAAACTTGAAGTACTGCTGATAAAGGTGGTGGCTTCACTCTGGCTTCTACTTCCACAAAGGTCCCTCACCGTCTTTCTACTGGTGCTGAGATCCAAGTCTCAACCGGATATTCCTCGGAATTAGGCTTAGTTATTGTGAAAGCTGCAGCCTTTCACAAATTATTCTAAATTTTACTCCTGAGCTTTTATATAAATCCAAGAGCATTACCTTTAGCTGGAATAATCCAGTTCTGAAATCTATTTCTGCAACATGACCTTTTACAAAAATCTCACATCTAAGCCAAACGTCACTCCGGAGTAACTCAAATTCCTCCTGAAGTAGGAAATGACTGAATCTCGAGAACGCAGGCGAGGGGCGGCACTGGGGCAGGAGGGCCCATGAACGCAGCAGCATTTGAGAGATCAGAGGCACGAAATACCTTCGGCGCACGAATCTGCCTCAGCACCGCTGCCCGCGCCTGCCTCTCCCAGCTGTTTCGAACGTTTCCAGCCGTGGAGTTCAGCCCCCCTCATATAAAAAGAAAACACGCTGTCCTCGCAGCTGATCCCCCACCCTTCCCACGGAAGGCCCCGGGGTTTGGGGCCTCGGCCCCGCTCCGGCAGGTCCCCGCGCCCGGCGGCACCGGCCCGCGCCCGCCCGGCCCCGGTTTCCGGCGGGACTTTGTGCGGCGGCGCTTCCCTTCCCCCGCGCTCGGCCGTGCCGCGGCGCTCCCTGTCTGTGTGCCCTGGCTCTCCCTGTCTCCCCGCGGTCTCCATGCCGTCGCGGGTGCTGTGCCTGGGCGCCGGGGCCGGGGGTCCCGCTGCGCGCAGGGTCCGCCTGCTCCTGCGGCAGGTAGTGGGCGGCGGCGCGGCCGCGGCGCGGTGCGGCCGCTCCGAAGTCAGGGCGCTGCACAGCTCAGGTAACCCACCCCGGGCCCCCAGGTGTCTCGGCTCCCGCAGCCTCCCCCAGTTGCCCCTGCCCCGGCCACAGCCCCCAGCGCTGCCACCGGGCCGTGGGGAGGCCGGCAGGCAAGTACCGCCTTCTGGGCTGCGGGCTTGTCCAGGCTGTGCTGCCGCCCCTGTGTCTCATGCTCGTGAGTGCCGGGGGTCCGGAGAAGGGCAGCGGAGCTGGCGAAGGGTCTGGAGTGCAGGTCCCGTGAGGAGCGTCCGAGGGCGCTGGGGCTGCTCAGCCTGGAGAAAAGGAGGCTTAAGGGGGGACCTTATCACTCTCTGCAACTCCCTGAAAGGAGGGTGGTCGGTCTCTCCTCCCAGATAACAAGTGACAGGATATGAGCGCATAGCCTCAAGCTGCACCAGGGGAGGTTTAGGTTGGTCTTTAGGAAGGATTTCTTCACAGAAGGGGTGATTAAGTATTGGAATGGACTTCCCACGGAGGTGGGGGAGTGGCCATCGCTGGAGGTGTTTAAGGAATGACTGGATGTGGCACTTGGTGCCATGGTCTAGTTGACATGGTGGTGTTTGGTCATAGGTTGGACTCACTGATCTCAGAGGTCTTCGCCAACCTGGCATGAGGGGAAAGGGCAGAGTTCAATCACAGGCTTGCAGGGACGCTTACTGTGGCTCATGATGGCTTCTGGTCCAAGTGCTTCACCCACAGTGAAGCAAGGGGCAGCCCTGCAGCCCGTGCCTGTGAGAACCACTGTGCTCTGCAGAGCGTCTGTCACACCTTCCCATGCTTTCTGTTCCTGAATCACATGGCTTCCTCCTTCTGCTGAGGCACAGCCTCAGTGTTTGTGTCGGAGGCTGCCAAGGCTAGTGCGTGTGAGTGTGCCGGCAGCATATGGTAATGAGATAGAGGGTTGACCTTGAGCCTGCACATGGCATGAAAAATGACCTGAACTGCCCTGGAATATCCTCTGGTGACCTTTGAGGCAGGTGACGGGCTTGTGCAGAGCAGGAGTGGCGTTTGGAAAGGGTGACATATGCCCGTGGTAACTGACACTTTTCAGGATGAATGCCAAAAGCAACAAAGCTCCTGAGTACAGAGCGAGCGATGAGTAGTGATTTGCAAGTGATTCTGATGGTGGAGTACTTGCTCAAGCTCTTAATTACACACCTTTAATCCCATTTCTCTCAATTTTAATATTTTTTAATCTGTTTGTTAGTTGATCAGTTCATTTCTTTGTTTAGTTTCTGAAAAGGTACTCAAGAAGGAAGTCTTTGAGGAAATGATAGCTGTAAAATTCCTTCAAGAATTTGTGGATAAATAATACTTTATTTGTGCAAAGTACGATAAAGACTAGAGTTATTTAGCATCAAACAAATTAGAGTGAAAGTGAACAAGTTAACAATGAAGTAAGTCAAGTAAAACACCTGAGAAGGTAGCTCAGCACTTTTCAGCCCTTTGTTGGGATGAGTAAGAACAAAAAGAAATTTAGCAGTGTAAAACAGTAGCAAATGCAGCATTGCTTAAAGTATTTCATCACTTTAAATGTACTATGGAACGTAACTGAATTTAACTCAGTGATGTTCGTGAATACATTCTGTATGTATGTGAATAATAGGAGTATTCTCAGTTACAATCAGTGATGGTAAGAGTTTTGGTAGAAAGATTTAAGTCTCAAAGCTCTAGAGAGTATTGTAGAGAGACACGTGAGACATCTTATCCTTCATAGTGCTTCCTGCGTTTTTGTGGAATTGGGACCTTGATATTAAGAATACTGGGTTTTTTCCTGTTTTGTTTTGTGGGTGTTTTTTTAATTAATTCTTAAAATGTTTGCGTGTCCTCTTGCATACCCCAGCATTTCTTTGTGGATACTGAAGTTATGAAGGATGATCTGAAATTTTTTGTACCATATGTGTTTTTGCTATTTCTGCGCAGCTGCTGTAATTACAATTCTTGTTGTAAGTGGTGTTGAGGTTGCATGTCTCTTCCATAAATAAACAAAATGTGTCTTAAAAGGCTGGAAGCTGTTAAGAGTCAACGGTAAACTGTTGTGTACTCAGTAATTTGGACGTGGCATCCCTGCCAGGTTGGATTTACTGTCTGTCCTGGTACCTTTTAAGTGTAAGGGAGAAAGTGTTGCCTGATTTTGTACTGTTACATGTGAAGAAGCCATGCTTAGCTTTTCAGCTGAGTCTTTGCGAAGTGCACATGGTTTGCTGGTTCACTGGGGGCTGGGGAGGAATTGTTAAAGCTATCACATGGTAAAGCTTAAGAGAAGTCTCAAAGTGAAAGACTCCATGACAAAAGGGTAATGGGAATATCTAGGAAGGGTTTGGGTTTGCACAACTTAATGAGGGAAACAACTTATAGTAGCAAATGTTGTAGAAGGCTGACTGTCAGAATAATTTTTAATGCAGGTTTCATGTTTCCTTCTAAAAGACTGAAAAGTATCAAGTTTTTGAGAGTTACTTGTGATGAATTATTTTAAATGTAGTATGAGCTGAACAAAGTGAAGTTCTATGTAAATAATTTCATTGTTATTGAATTATTTTAATCTGTAGGTAATATGATTTTTTTTTTTTTAAAGCTGACAGAATACACAGTAATGGAGTTGCTTTAAGGGGTTGGAGGGAACAAATGCTGAATTAGACTGTATTGGTTTGAAAACAAACCAGTGGGAGATCACAAGTCAGGGTTAAAATCCAATAGGAAAAATTAAAACAAAGTGAAATAATACAAGGAAAAGACCTGACAAAGTCAAATACAACCTGGCACCCTATCGGTCAAGGTGTTGGTAACAGTCCTGATGAAGTGGTCCTTTTGAAGCTGTGATCCTGTAGAAAAGAGTCTGGTCTTCACCTGAAGGTCCAGTGGTGTAGCTCTAGCCCTCAGGGAGTCCCATAGGTCAGGGCTGTGTGTGCTATTCCAAACCTCTGATTATACACAGATGGGAACTCTCAGCTCCTCCTCCTGGGCGGAGCCTCTCACAATGGGATGGTGAGTCACGAGGCAAGGCATTGATGGGCCCATGAACAGGAGATAGCCCCGGAGGGAGTTATCAAGGGTGAGTCATGGTAGCAGATAACGAACACTGCCCCACCTGTTTTAACAGCTTATGCTGATGGTGATAGAATACATGCTTTTGGTTACATCTTACATTGCAACCTAGGACATAGATGTAAACTGAAGAGCTGGAAAAATAAAAACCATTATCAGATAGTACAGGTGAAGGAAGATCTCTCGTGTGCTTTGCTGCTCAGTGTACACAAAACAACTTACGCTTTGTCGCTTGTAGACCAAAATATATACTAGCTACATTTGCTGTTTTCTGCAGCACTGCCTGTCCAAGTTCACTTCCTCTGCCTTCCATATATTAAATTTTTGGTCAATTCCAGTTCCTAATCAAACTTGTGTTTAAAGCCTAAAAGATCGCAGTAGTACATACAAGTGTATCTGCTGAGTAAAACACAGTCACTTGTAAAAACTGTCAATCTTCAGAATCCTATAATGTTCATCATCAGTGTACAGGATCTGAATGATTGTGATAAAAATTGATAATCTGAAAGAAGACTATGAATTTGACTGTGTGTTGTAAGTGGGTTTTTTTCCGGGTTTGTCACTGTCCAAAGATTAAAGAACTGGTTGATGATGGGTGTAAATACTTGCTGGCACATTGCCTTTTCCGGTTTTACCTGTGTCATTATCTTTGTTGAAGTTCACATGTTGACAGCTGTGAGTGTGGTTCTGACAATATTTTTTTTCATTGGAAAAACCTATTTGAGAGACTTCGTTCTTTCTTCTTTCTCATGACATTCCTGTAATTGTTCACTGCCTCCGTAGCTGTACTTAGGGGGCTGCATTGTGGTGACTGAAATGATTCCAGGGATTTGATTTATGGTGAGGCCTTATGTATGGTTGTTGCATCAGCACAACTTAGAAGGCAGCAAATGGAGATGGGAATTTTCAAAGCCAGTTGTCTGAAGGTTTGCAGAGTTATGCCTGGGTTATTTCAAATTATTCTAACATTTAGAAAAGAAAAGGTTCGTGGTAAAAAAAATAGTGTATTTTATTAGACATGCTGATGTAACTGGAACAAAGGGGCGAAAAGTCAGACAGGTCAACTTCTGTAGGGTGTCACTGTTGGTCCCATGACTTGATGTCAGTAAATAGTTTCTGAGTTTTAATATTTGTCAGTTGTTTGAAATTAATTTTTTCTGTTAAACAACAGTTACTGGCCTGATAAGTGGTGATGTGTTCTACAAGTTGTGCTCAGTTTAATGCGTAGGATTGAAGCTGTAGCTGCTTGGCATGCTCAGGGACTCAGGATAATTGTAGGCAATGCCATAGCTAGTTTTAAAGCTGTTTTGTCAATTTTGGATAACTTTTCAGTAAATGTGAAGTTTCAAAAACAATTAGGTTGATTTTCAGTTGTAGATTCTTTTCAGTTGAAATAAATTATTGAAATTATACTAATGTATTTGTTATCTAAGCTCAGTTTAGAACAGATAGTCTGGTTTTTCTCCACTGAGCAAAATGTACTTCAGAAATCTTTGTAGAGTTTTAAAACACTCTGAGCTAATTTTTCACAAAAGTAGCACTGGCTACAGATAGTTTGAAAGGGAGCACTGGCAATGTGGTGGGCATCTGTTACTGTGACTAAGAGGAGCTGGTGGATATTGCTTTTTACAGACAGCTAGCAGTAACCTCCCACTCATGAGCTTTCATGCTCATGGGGGATTTCAGCCATGCAGACATCAGCTAGGAGGGCAATCTGGCATTGTGCATGCGCTTTGGTAATTCCTAGGCTATGCTGGTAAAAATTTTGTAACACAAATGCCAGAGTCGGGGTTAACTGTTCACTTTGTCTGCTGCTTTCAAGTAAGGAAGAGCTGTGACCAGTTTGGTCACAGGTGGCAGGCTGGATCTCAGTGACTGGAACATGACTGAGTTGCACATCTGGAGGAAGGCTGGGAAGGTGAGCAGCAGAATTAGGATCCTGGACTTAAAGGACTGCAAATTTTCATTTATTTAGGAGATCGGTAGGTAGAATCCTTTGGATAACAACCATGCAGATGAAAGGTACACAGGAAAGCTTGAAAATTTTTAAAGAAAACTTAATGGCAGCTCAGGAGTGAGCTATTCTGCAGTAGCAGGAGGCCTGTTTGGCCAAGCAGGGAATTTCTCAATGAACTAAAACACAAAATGTGAACGTACAAAAGTGAAAGTAAGGACAGACAGCAGGAGTGTAAAAGTGCAATTTAGTATGTAGGGACAAAATCCCTACCATCTTGTCAGAGTGCAGACATTTAGTCCAGAAGGACCCTGATAAACATGAGAACTGGGACAACAGAAACCTCAGAAAGTTTAAGAAGTATGAAGGTCTGCTAGTGGACTAAAGTGTTGCTGGGAAGGGACTGGCTGAGTAACAGCTTTGGTGAAAAGGCCATGGGATTGCAATGATGTCTGGTTGAACATAGCAGGGGAACAGGCTGGCTAGAATGGCTGTGGAATATTCGTTCTTGAAGGTTTTTGACATTCAGTCAGGCAGAGCCACAGCTCATCAGATCTCATCTTGGTGGTAAACTGATGCTGAGGTTGAAGACCAGTGTTTCTGAAGTGTTTTGGTATTTGATGAAATGGGCAGCTTAATGCCTCTTTCACATAGTAAATGTACGAAGAGATATTCTGAAATTTATCAAGTCTGTGTAAGATCATCATGGTAGTAAACATTTAAAATTCACTTTTCACATCATAAGACTTTTGTAATTAAGCATTATCAGACTCCCTACTTTCAGGGTATTGGCCCAAACAAATAACAGCTCTTACTAGGTAAAGATTGTATGCTTCCTGCATGGCTGGATCATAGAATCATAGAACATGCTGAGTTGGAAGGGACCCCCGAGGATCATCAAGTCCGATTCCTGGCCCTGTGGAGGACATCCCAAGAGTCACATCATGTGCCTGAGAGCATTGTCCAAATGCTTCTTGAGCTCTGTCAACCTTGGTGCTGTGACCACTGCCCTGGCAAGCCTGTTCCAAAGTTCAGACACCCTCTGGGTGAAAAGCCTTTGCCTAACACCCAGTCTAAATCTCCCCTGACACAGCTTCAGGCTATTTCCCCCAGTCTTACCACTGGTCACCAGAGAGCAGAGATCAGTGTTAGATAAGATTCCACGTTCATGTTGCTGATCTTCTACTAATGCAGAAAAATGAATGAAAATGTTCTCTTCCTGGAGTAACTGCCAAGATTTTGGGTTCATGACACCTTGGACTGTAACCTGTAAAGACACTCATTAGCCAGCCCAAAATAGACAATTGGAAAATCTAGCGTTAGCTTCAAACCTGAAAATTAAAAGAATAGAAGGTCTAAAAAGAATGTTGAGTAGAAATTGAGTGATATTCAGATTTTATATTTGAAGCAATTATTTTGGTTTTTTTAGATGGAAAGACTTCCTTTCACCCATAAAAACCCACAACTTTAGTGGATTTTTTGCGTAGCTTGGAGATAGGTTTTGTTGTGTAAACATTCGTTTACTTCAGTCAGACTGCAGTGGCCTGTTGACAGGAGCTGAGCTCCACATCACCTGTGTGTCAAGGCACTGGTGGTCAAGGAACAAACCTAAGCCTTGTGAGTACAGGGAATAGGTTTCTGTCCCCCATATTCATGTGTTTGGGAGGTTTCCAATACTGGTAATGAGGTGCAGAATAGGTGACAGTGTTGCTCAATGAATGTAATATTTGCAGCCATAAAGACAGCCAATAATAGCTGCTATGAAATGTAAAAAAGAAGTAAGTTACATGGCTGCCTTTTTTTTTTCTCCCCTAAATAATGTATTTGGAGAAGTTAAAGAAAAAGAAGAAACCTGGAAAGTATCATTTCTGTTTCTTCAAAATAAGTCAGCTCTTCAAGGATTAGTAAGGGCTGCCACTCTTGTCTGTTTCTTTATGGAAATGTGATGGATAAATATCAGTTCATAGCATAATTTTTTTTCCCCTCCTTCACATTAGAATGAAATTAAGACCTGGAAATATACATTTGAATATAATATAGATTTAAGACTTTCCTTTAACAGGAGTGATTTTATCACACAAAAATTAATACTAGCAGAGCTTAGCACCTTCACAGTTTTAATATGCTCTTGCTGTTGCAGGCTCTTGAAACCAGATGGATGGTCTGTGTACAAGTGAATGTGTAATATACTAAGGAGAGTGTGTTAATCTCACCTATTTTCAGGACTAAAGGGGCCAAAAGGCAATAAATTCAGCAACTTAAAAACATAGTGTTCCTGAAGCTTCACTGTAGTGCCTTTTAAAAACACAGATAATACAAATATGATTTACACGTGAGATTGGAACTGTTTGTGTTGTGTACTCAAAAAGCTAAATACAAGTACAGATCTTTTCAGATTGTTTTCTTTTATGGTAGGATTTCTTCATTTCTTTATTTAAAATCAACATTTTAAAATGTATTGATTTAATTTTTTTAAATTAATGTGTTATTTTACCAGAAAAATGGCAAGTAGAATAAAACTTTCTACTTTGTAAGTTCTTAATGTGTGGTTGATATGCAATCTGTTTATATGTGACCAGTGTTGCTGTAAATAACTTAAACAGCAGTGGCTTTTTCTTTGCAGCATACAGGAATAAACAGTAGGATTAGAGAATAGTTTCTTCTTGGGAGGTGGAGAGGTCAAGAGGGATAGTTGGTGTGATACTAGCTTTTGAGACCAGTCAAATGTGCCAAGTGCACAGTGAGACTGCGTGTTCAGGAAGCCTTCTAACTGAGATTGTAGCATCACATCATCCACAGTGGGTCAGAACAGAGGTCCATCAAACCTACTATTCCATATTGGCCAACAGTGAGTAGGAGATGGTGGGGGAGAAAAAAAGCACAGAATGTTCACACAGGCATGCCCTGCCAAAGTGCCTTCCCAGGCTCCAGCTTCCTTCTCTGCAGCTCAGGGGCTTGGAGCTGGAGGTGCTGCTTTTCTATTCAGACTGAGTGGAAGAAACAGAGCTGCTGAAGAGCCCTTCTCAGTTACTGTAAAAAGCAGATCCAGATAATAATATTGTTTCTGTCTAAAATGTGTGTCTAAAGAAGAGGGCATATGATACAGTCCTCTGCAATTACTGAGTAGCTATATGTCCATGTGTGAATTTCCATATTGCCAGAGGTGCAATTCACACCTGTCTTTTCCAGATGCAGTTGAAAGAGCTCATTGCATGTATTGAGGCTGTTTTCATATTTCCTTTTTTTTTCCAGAGAGTCTCTTCAGGATCCTGTTACTAGGTTTCAGTCTTTATGTGCTGCCAATTTTTGACCCCTATTGCATAGACTCTCAAAAGACCTCCTGTGTCTGTATCCTGTCTGCCCTGTGAATGGGATATCCCCTTTACCTTTTGGATTCTGGCTTATGTGGCTCTCGTTTTGTTTCAGCAGCCATGTTTCTTTGTGTACATTAGGCACTGCTTGAATCCCACTGTTTCCCCCAAAGACTGTGGTATCTAAGACTACAGTTTTCTCTGTGGGAGACAAGAAAGCAGAAGCACATCTTCACTGCTTGCCCAAGCAAGCCCACAAAGTCTCCGTCACAAAATCCTGTGGGTATAGCTCTTGTCCTCAATAGTGTGGTAGTAGCTTGTGGGATGGGTTGGAGTATACGTGGGCTGTTCCATAATTTGCCATGTAGTTGAACAGTTTGGGATACATGTGCTCAAATTATGGGTTTTGCTGATTGAACACCACCATTTTACCAAGCAGGCTGTTATCAGTTCCTTGCCAGCTGGTGAAACACTGGAAAAAGCCTGTCTGGAATGACATCTCTGTTCAAAGGGTGTGGAAATAGAGTAACCAAACATGAGTTTTTAAACAAGTACAGAAGAAACAAATTGAGACAAGAAAATATAGCCCAGGTGGAAGTGTGTGATAAGATTAGTGAGCTAATCCTCCCTGTGCTCATTTAGCTAGGAAAATGTACTCTGCTGTCTTGGTTCATTATTGCTTAAGGTTCTATTAAACACTGCTAATATTTTTGCTTTTTGGACAGATGCAAGCTGGAGGCAACATTTGTCTCCAGGCAGCAACAAACCTATTAAAAGCTGAGTACTCTGACTGTGTGCTCACCTCTCACCACATCTTACATATAGGTTTCTTCCAGCCCATTTTTCATGAAAGCTTGTAGGGTGCATTGATGTCTGGAATACTTGTGGGATTTTTGAACATGGTTAGATGTGTTGATCAAGGGTTAGCATGTTATGGACTGACATAAATGCCACCAGAAGTGATGCATTTTCCATTTTTCACCTAGACCAAACTCAGTTTTGATTTGTTTGTTTGGGTTTTTTTTAGAGGGAGTGCAGGAAATCAACTAAGGCTTTTCAGTACTGTGCTAATAAACTAGGTAGTTGAAATTCTGTTCTATAGATGATATCATTGTCTCAATGTACTGAAGAAGTCTGACATCTTGTTGTTTTGCCATCTTGGCCCTACTGGGTTTTGGAAGACTTTGTATGCATGAAATAGTATTTACTATTGAGCTGAGGTGATTTCAGCTAGGAGCTAATTAATCATATACTCTTGTCTCATTGCATGTTGGCTGGGGAATTCAGAGAAAATAAACTGTCGCTAATTTCTTAGGGATATGTAAGACAATCTGCTCTTTTTAGAATGTTAAAATTTTTCCAGGCTGAGCTACTGAGAGAGATGTCAACTTTTGCCGGAAGCAGTGGACTCCTAGGGTGTTTTCGTCAACTTGGAGGCATTTTCATAGAATCATAGATTAGTAGAATATCCTAAGCTGGAAGGGACCCACAAGGATCATCAACTCTTGGCCCTGCACAGGAATGTGCCCCAAGAATCACTTCATGTGCTTGAGAGTGTTACCCAAATACTTCTTGAATTCTGTCAGACTGTGACCACTTCCCTGGGGAGCCTGTTCCAGTGCCCAGCCATACTCTGGGTGAAGAGCCTTTTCCTAAATCTCCCCTGACACAGCTTCATGCCTCCCTGTTCACCAGAGAGAACAGATCAGTTCCTGCCCCTGCCCTTCCCCTCATGAGGAAGCTGCAGACTGCAGTGAGGTCTCCCATCAGTCTCCTCCAGGCTGAACAAGCCAGGTGACCTCAGCCACTCTTTGTATGGCTTCCTCTCATCTCATCACCATGGGTGGCCCAGATTAAAAAGGTGTGGTGGCAAAAATGTTGGTGACTTGTCACGATCCCCATTAGCTGTTCCCCAGTGAGAAAGAGTGAGCTTCGAACTGCAGTAGAAGAAAGGGAAAGGGAGATGATACTTAGTCAGTAAAATTTTTTCCTTACTTTAAAACTTAAAGAAATGGGCAAAACGCTGGGATAGCTAGTCCCTGCAGTGCTTGTGTCTGTTGTTCAGTGACTTTAATTTATGTAAGAGCTCGGCACACACTACAGTGCAGTGGAGGTGGTGTTATCTTTAGCAACAGTAATGGGAAAAACGTCATTTTACTAGAGTCATCTTAGTTTTGTGGTCTTAATACATGTGAACTCATTTGTGGGGCCCAAACTCTTGAAAGAAGATAAACTTTGGGTTTGTTGCTAGTCTAAACCTCATTTTCCTCGGTTTTGGGTGTTGTGCTGGTTTTCAGTGTGACCACTGCTGTGTTGTGCTTGCCCATTTCCTGACTGCAAACTAGATTTCACTTTTGATTTCCATGAGAAAGTGCAGAGGGCATGCCCTGCAATTTAATTCAAGCCTATGGTTGCAGAAAGATAGATAGGACAGGCAGGTCCTAGTGAAGAGACCATTAAATAAAATGGCCAGATGCTTTAGGCTTGTGGAAATCCAGAGCAAGAAGTGCTTGAGACCACTCAAACTTTGGAAAGGTGTCAGGTTCTGTAGCCATATAGTCAGGGAGTGCAGGAAGGGCCCACTGGCATGAATATATCATTTTGTGCCTCCAGCAGATACTGTTCCAGGCTGCTTGAAAACTCAGGAAAATCATCACACCTACAAGTCTTTCTCACTGATAGTTCTACAGGCAAACGTGCTTAAGTTTTAATTTCAGTAAATCAACAATGGTAGCTGGAATGGGGTTTTACACTGGGCTTGATTTCCATAGCTCCCAACAGCTTAAAGTTGGCAGCAATAAAAGAAAAAAACAGGAAAAAGTAATATTAATGAAATGTAAATTGTCCAGGTACCTGATCTACTGAAAAGCAGCTGAGCCTAATTAGTAAGCACAAACGCATTAGAGGCTGCTTTGTGAACACATAGTCAGCCTCACCACAGTAGGCCTATGATTTAAATTTTAAGAACCTTAAATACTTGAAAGTATCTAAGAACTAAAAGGCTTATTTTCTTTATTTTAGGTGATACTGTCACTATTGGAGATGTGTCTTTTAAACTCAAAACACCGAAGAACCCAGAACTCGTTCCACAGAACTACAGTAAGAATCTGCTTTCCTTTTGAAGGAGTTTCAAGGGTTTATTCAAAAAATGTCTGCTCACTCAGTCACCTCACTGACTTTACTGAAATGATCTAAGAAATATATTTTTAAAAAGCATGCAGTTTGGGGGAGGCTGTCTTTGCTTAGTTCATTACTATATCTCTGGTTCAGCTGGTTGTATGGGAATCTTAACTTCGAATATAACTTGTCCCATTGGTCAATGGGACAGCAAGAAAATCATTTGTGTATGTTTAATGATTTCGTTCCAAAGGGTTCTTATCCAGGGATTACTTCTGAAAATAATCTCAAGTTGTTTGGTCATGAAACTGTGGCCATTAAGAATTATCATTCAGTTGCAATATGATTATATGTCCTAGGAGTTTGCAGATGTATGGTGTTTTTCTACTGCGATATTTAGTATTGCCAGATTATCACGTAATTGTTGTCAGCAAACATACAGATCTTTGCAATCCATCAAGTTAATGAGAAGTCAGTTGCATAGTCATGAAAAATACTGTCAAATGGAAAATGCGCCGCCAATTATGCACTTCAGCAATGCACATATACGTACCTAAAATTAGTTCACATTATCTTTTGCTACCTTATTACAAACGTCACTGGTTTGCAGCTATCCTTATTTCCTGACTGTTCATGGAGAATACATGCTTCTTGAGCTTTTCCTTTTGCACCATGGATCAGAAGTGAATCATGTTTGCATTGTGGCTTTTCCCAGTACACAGGCCAGATGTTTTCTGAGGATCCAAAATGATCAGTTGCCATTTGTTCAGTATTTTTGCGTGTAGGCTGCCGGATATCAAGAATGCAAGTTAAAAAACACTAACAACTCATTTTTCCATGCAGATAAATTTGCAGACCAAAACCAGGCACACATGGCATTCTAAAAGGGTATGCAAGTCTTATATTACTAGTTATACGGGGACAAGCATTGAGAATTCCCAATGACTGTCATTGCACAGTTCTACAGGTGGAAAGTGGGTGTAATAATTTACTTCAAGTGGATTTGCTTTCCAGGAGCATGTTTAAATCCTTTCTATGGCATTTTGAATAAAGAAAACTCCTGAGGCACTGGTCTTTTTTTTTGTTAGTTTTGTTTATTTTTTTAGAAGGATGGCATTGATAGTATCAACAATAGACTTGCCACTGCACAGCTGGCAATATAAAAAGGTTATATTGTTTTCTTAGGCAATAGTGCTGCAGTTCATCAGACAGGCTTTAGGTGGTCCTGCTTGAGCAGGAAGGTTGTACAAGCTGACATCGAGAGGTCCCTTCCAACCTCAACCATTCTGTGTTTCTGTGATTCCTGATTTTGTAATAACTGGGATAGTAGACTGTGTTAATGTTATTGTTTCTTACCTAGAGTTCGTCATGCAACATTTCTTCTGAAATATTTGCCCTTTGAGAGGTGTAGCAGAAATGCAGAATCATAGAACAGTTTCGGTTAGAAGGGGACCTTTAAAGGTCATTTAGTCCAACCCCCCTTGCAATGAGCAGGGACATCTTCAGCTAGGTCAAGTTGCTGAGGGGTCAATATAAAGAGGAAGATTTTCTTTGCTTTCACTATTTGACTAGTGAAATCTGCCAGTAGTCTGATGGGCCAGATCACTGATCTACATCTGGATTGTGGGCTGCTGAAGTCTCATAACTCAGTAGGTATCACACTGTCACTTTCCTACCAGGTGATCTAAAGTATCAAAAATTTCTGGTGCCATGTGCCAGCCCTCGCTGTTACAGGGTACCCTATGAGGAAAGGGTTTCTGGTTTAGACTGTATTGACACTTCCCATTCCTCATGAATTCCCTGGGAATGCAGCCAAACAGTTGAGAAATGCTGCACTGTATTACTTTTCACAGCTCCTTAAATAATAGATTTTCGCTTTTCACCCTTTAATTTTTATGCTTTTTCTGTCATTTTGATCATGAAGGACATCAGTTGTCTGTGCTAATGACTGATGTGATCCATTTCACTTATTTATAATTCTGGTAGATTGATCTGCTTTCTGGTTTTCTGTGCTGTACCAAATGTGTTAATTTTAACAATGCTTTCTGAGTCACTATTACATATTTTGTTCAACCCGCACTTCTCAGCAAACTAAATGTTAGTTCTAAGTTACTCTAATAGCATCTCTTTCAATTCTTTGGACTGAGAAGGTAAGAGAATTATGAAAGCATTTGATAGAATCAGAGGAGAGATTTTTCTAGTTGATGATTATAAGAAGGAAAAAGTGGTTGAAAACTGATAGCAAAGAGGTTATTAAACATGGAATTGTACAGAATAATGAGATCTTAGCTAAAATCTGATACCACATAATAATAGCATTATTATTATCATTGTTAATCCGATACCAAGTAACAGTAACGTTTATTAGAACATATATATTATTAGTTGTTTCTCTCTTTTTAATTTTTAATAATCATGACTGAAAGGAGCCTTTGTCAGGCTCGGGATACTGTTCTTCATCAGTAGTCATGTACTGAAAGTAGGATTACTTAAGGTATAAAATTTTCTTGTAAACTTAAATATCAAATGAGTTAAAATTAAGTAACGTAGAATAGTAATGTATTTCATAGCAGAAAATCTATTTCAAATATTTTATTGTATTTGAAAGTAATATACAAAGTAATACTTTGTATATTTAAACTTAGAAATTTTTTTAACCCTTAGTGTTTAAGTTCTTTGGTTGTCTTACTATGGAGAACAAAGATATATTCCTGTAGTGAAGTTAAGTAGATTGTATTGACTTCATGTTGATTATCATCTTGTTGTGAGATATTTACAGAGTGTATGTGCATCACTTAACATTTTTTTTTCTTCCCCTAAGAGTACTTCTTGTTTTGCTGGGTGAATGACTGCTGTAGATATAAACTGTTTTGGTGTAAAACAAATGGAAGTAATTGCATGTTTATACTAATTTATAAACTAAAACATCATATATTTTGAAAATTTATTTTAGTAATTAGTATTAAATTTAAATGACAA
Organism: Falcunculus frontatus; assembly: GCA_013398115.1. NCBI lineage: Eukaryota > Metazoa > Chordata > Aves > Passeriformes > Falcunculus > Falcunculus frontatus. Next base: position 804,218 of record VZRV01007602.1, on the reverse strand, counting down.
ATTTACTTACCTGATTTCTTTTAAACTAAGACTAGGAATAATTAGATCATTTGCTTAAGCGAATGAGAAGGTCTCTGACATCGTAATGTTTGTAGTGGAGTAATAACTAGCGGGAGGGAATTGAAGCAATTACAGTTCATTTACCAGTATTGCAGTATTGTTTTCTAGCTCATCATTTGTGTAAAGTAGAATGTTTCTGCTTTTGTTCTTCTGCCAGATAAGAGCCATGTTAGAATGTGGTGATGTTGAAAGTGCGTATTTATAATTTGCAGCAAATTTTAGGTATATTATAACATACTCTAAACTCAGTATTGTTTTCTAGGCTTAAAAATAGCCTTAAAAATCTGAAAAAATCATAACACAATAAAGAATGTAAATGTCTTAAGTACCTACAAAACTTTACATTTGTCATTTTGTCACATAGATACCAAAATATTTATTTGTGTTACCAAATTAGACTGATTTTTAACTCCTTTATTGCACCTTATTACATTTTGCAGAAATGGGTAGCATAGGTGTTGCTTGTTGCCCCGTGTTTCCGTGTCTTTGCTTTTCAGGTTTTTTGCTAGGTACTTAGCAAGTTCTCTATAAAATGCTCTATTTTGTGTGTTAATGTGAAATATTAATTTGTTTTGCTGTTGTTGGCAAATGGCTTTTTCTTGGAAGACGATAATTAAAGGTACATAAAATCGGAGTTCTTTTTGTAAATGACAAGTAAAAATGAGTCATGCACAAGGGAATTTTATTAATGGGATTTCTGTCATAACTGTGTCTGACACATTCTAGAAAGAGGGCACTTATTTTTGCACTACTTGTTCTTTTATCAGTAAAAATAAGCCCTACATGTTTAAAGTCTCACCATGTCTGAAAGCACGATTGTTTCTTTAATTATACTTCGGAGAAACTTTGTATGACTTTCTGTGATAGTTTAGATCTAAAATTGAATTGAATTGCAAGAATCCTTTTTTCTTTTTCTTTTTTTTTTGAGTTCATGACAGCGTACTACTTTCCTTAATGGTTTCTGGAAATGTTATGAAAATGACAATGTACTTGACATTTTATCTATTTATTAATCTTGACAAAATGATTCCTAACACAACTCTTCCAGGACATTTTGTTCAGTGATGGTAAATCCTCATTAGGGCCGGAAAAGGGACGTTCTTTTGCAATGGGGCTTTGCTGCTCTGTGAAGGTTCAAGTGCATTTGAGAGATTTTACATGCAACTGCATTGAATTGTGGAATATTAATTTCAAACAGTGTTGTTTTGTGCCAGCTGTCCTCAATCTGAGCACCCTCCCCAATGTGTTATCAAAAGTGACATGTGTGTATACAAGGGATTAAGTGATGAATTCTGTTAGTTTTTTTCAGTTGAAATATATGAAACAGTAATTATTGTGAGGAATTCAAACAGAATGTTTGTGCATGTAATAATCTCTATGTCCTCACAGAATGGTATGTGCCACATATGGAAGCTAGGACAGGTGTATGTTCAGTTTTTGCTCTAAGTATGCTCAGATTTTCACTGGAATGTGTGCTCATTCTTTTTTGTGTTAACTTTACATGTGAGTGTCAGAGTGCAACACTTTCTAGAGACACGTTGTATTGCAGGATGACTGTAATTTCATGCTAACAAAAATTTTAGTCATTACATTTCTTCACTCCTAGCCTCAGGGAAGGTGTCTGCTGTCAGAGATGATGATTATTTCAACAGTTTAGTTTTCATGTAGGCTTCCAACTGTTCTGCTATTTGGGTGTTACCCCCCTCATCCAGGATCTGAAATAGTGGGCTTTTTGTCAGTAGAGCTCTGGACATTTTACGTCATTATCCCCATTTTGTCTGTACTGAGAGTGAGGCATAGGCATACATGGGGACATGGAAACCTACAGAGAAGGTCTGGACGGAGCCCAGAGAGTTGTCTATGCTATTCCTTGTGCTTCAAAGCAAGGTCAGCTGAGTCTGAACCACTCCTGAGAGGAGTTTGTCCTCCTTGTTCTTAAAACATGCTGGTGATGTAGGAATCAGAATCTCTCTGCTCACTTTGCTCCAGTAATTAATGATTCTTTTGTGACAAAAGCTTGTTGGAATACTTCATTTAGGTTTTTTTGGGGCATACTTTTAGTTCCCAGGGGTTTATTCTATCTAGCACAACCTTGATGTAGAGAACTTTTTTTCCTCATGGTAGTTCTGTCTTGCGTATTGGAAAACCAATTATTTTCTAGACTCAATTCAAATATCGTATGATAATTTTTCTTGCTTTTTGTTCTAGATTCTCTCATACTTTCTGGTGCAGGCCTGAGCTGTTGTGCTTGAAAGCAGGCACACTATGTCCCTCCAGTTGGAGTCTGAGCTATGGATAACTGCTCTGACAATGTATTTCTTTGAGTAGTTCATCCAGCTAAGAATAGTTTCACTTATTCCATGTTTATGTGTCACTAGGAGAAACTGAGTCTTCAGAATCCCATTCAGGGTTTCTTCCAGAAAGCTATTTGGTTTTACATGTTTCCTTTATATTATCTTTTAATTTATACTCACATGGAGAAATGTGATTTCTCTGGGTAGAACTAATACCTTTCTGTGAAGTAATCAACTCAGAGGAATTGATAAATGAGTTTACGGTCTCATCCAAGAAGTAACTTCCCCCTTTCTAAGCCCCTGTAAAGACTTGCAACTTGTTTCCTTAACACCGCAAGACCAAAAATTTTTGGAATGAAGACTGTTTCCATGAAAAATTTATGAGGAAAAATAGTGTTCCAGTGAAAACTGTCTGTGATGTATGAGACTGAAAACTCTTTGGGTTCTGTGCATCAGCATAAAATGGAAAGAGCAGCAGTGTTTTATTTGTTAAATGGCAGCAGCTGAAAGTAGACCACATAGGAGGGGCTCTCTCTTCACCTTGGCCGTGCTGCCTCCTTCACCCTGTCCCAGCCAACTCACTCTCGTTCCTCATTGTCCCCCAGCCTGAACAGGCTGTGAAATGAGTCTCAGTGAGCTCATTTAAAAAAATAAAATTTAAAAATCCCCTTTTTGAAATGTATTTATATTTTTGGACCAAAACCTACCTTCTTGTCCCCTTCTCCCTTAGCTGTATTTACGGCAGCCGCTCCCTTTGCTGGATGAACTGCAGACTGCCATGGACACCTAAAGGACCCCTCGGTGTTCAAGTGAGAGGGACATCTTGTTCCTGTCCTTAATTTTTAGCTCTCCTGAAACAAGGAGCCATTTTCAGACAATGAGCATGCTTTGTAGTCAAGGTTCAGGGTATGCAGAGGTCCTTTTTTATTCTGCTGAAAATTGTGTATGTTGATGTGTTCTTAGCACCTGTTGGTTATTATGGGATCGAGCAGAGTCATACAGGGACAGGGAGTTCTGCTGTATTTTATACCGCATCTGGAATAGATGTTCTTGGGAATCAGTTCACCTAACTGTCTGAACAGTGGGAAGAGTTACACGTCTCCTTCATTTATGGGATTTCTTCTGTAGGTGGGACACAAGGACTTGCCAGCAGATACTGTCTGGTATCTCAAACGAATCTTATGGCTTCAGTGAGTGTGCCAAGAATTCAAGTATGAGTGAACTGGAATATTTCCGAGGCTAGCATAGCCATTTCAGTCTTGGCTTTGTCAAAAGCTGATTTGTGGATCAAACAAGAGCAGCTGCTGCGTTTGCTTCAAAATCTATCTAAAACATTTTCTACTTTTCTTATTTGGGGATTTCTCTGTTCAGCTTCAGCTGCTCACTTCACAGAATGTTTGTGCAGATTCTGCTAGCTGCTGTTCTACTTATCACTTATTACAAATCAATAGAATGCTATTCTTTTTCTGTCTGTCCTTGGTACACAGGAATAGCAAATTGTAGCACCAACTACAATTGCCAGATGGTGTCTTAGAGAATACGCTGCAGAGGCTTGCTATGCACCATCCTGCAGATTGAGAATGTAGGGCCTGCTATTTAACTACTGCAAATCATCAGAGTGCCACTAAACAGGTTGTGCAATCCCAGTTTGCATTAGACTTATCAGGTAATTAATAAATATTGCTGAAATATACTTGCTGATGCTTTGTTCAGTGAATTTGCCCTGTCTTCTAAATGTCATAGAAAATTATTATATGGTACTTGTGGTAAGGCTGATATACAGCTCTTGAATAGAGGAATTTTTTTCAAGTCATATTAGAGAAAACTTAAAAGCCTTGCAATGCAGAAAACACAGTACAAGTAGTCTAAATACATATAAATAATATACAAGATACTGTGTGTGTGCTTCTGAGGCTGCTTTTGAAAAGCATACTGTGCTTTGGAAACAGTTTGTGCAGCACAGACTGCATGTACAAGAAAATGTTACATTCTTCTGATTTTAAAAAGACTAAAAATAACTGGGAAAGTGAAGTAGGTTTAGCATCTGGAACAACGTACAGATATTACATGTTATAACTGAAGGAACTGACAAGTGGAAGCTGTTGTCGTGACAGTTCACCTTAGGGAATGCTAGCTTGGAATTGTTGGCATCATTTGTAACAGGCTTCCTTTGAGTGAGTTTGCAGATGTCAGTGTGCTACTTTGTGATTGAAAACATGTACTATAATTGATCTAGGTATAATCTGTTTGTGAGGAGAATGATGTGAATGGGGAAGCAAGGAAACCTTTTTCTATGAAATATATCGATAAGGAATTGTCTTTCATGTCCTTTTCTCAAAAAGCGGGAAATTCTCAGACATTAAGTTGTATTTTTTATATTGCTATTTCAGAGTACATTCAGACTGTGTAAACACAATGATGGCAATGTAAGTTCCCTGAAATTCCTTAAGGTTTTCATGGAGATCACGTTCTAAGATTTTACGGTTTTTTGAATGCTGTACACTCATGTTCTCTTTTACGTGATAGGTTTTTTTTGCAGATGCTGCTGAACATTCTAAAGTCCTGTTGCTATTTATGGTACTCTTTTTAAGTGTGAGCCAAGTTTTTTCTTGAGACCATCCTAAAAATGAAAAAGATAGCTACACGTATTAATGAGAATTATGCTAGAGGCATTTGTAGTCAGGCTGTGTCAAAGCTGGTTTTGCTGTGCTTCTAACACATGAATTTTGACACGAAAGAGTTCCAAGTGTATTTTTCCACTGTAAGCAAAGTACTTTTCTTTTTTTGACAACAGCTGTTACAGAAATACACTAGAGGCACATTGGCTTCATCCAGGTAGAAGTAATAATGAATGTGAGATCTGTCCTAAAATTTTAATGGTACCTTTAAGATAATACTTTTTCTTTTTGTGGTGCTTTTCAAATTTCCGTACCTGTCAAGTAGCAAAGTTTGGACAGAACAGTTATTCTGGTATGATGTATTACCCTTTATTTCCCAAAGAATATATCTAGTAGGAACTTCCCTAATTTCCTTGAAAACCTTGTGGAAAGGAGCATGTTATTCCCTGTAAGGAATTGATTTGCACTTGGCCAGTTGTGTGTGGTGCGATGTGCATTGCTTTTGGAATACAGTACTTCAGTGAGGAAGAAGAAAACATTTTATATTCATATGATGTCACCACACCATATAAGAAAGCTAATCTTGGGCACACGAATGACAGTTGTTCAGAAAACAAAACCAGACAATAAGGCAAACCTGAAATGTTTGTTTACAATTAATCTGATAATCCTAATGCATAGATTGCTCACCTGCATGTGTACGCTATTCCTGTTAACATTGGTGGTAAGGATATTGTAAATTTCTCTGGAAGCAGATGATTTCAAATGGATTCCCTGAGTGTCGGACCAAAGACCAAAACCTTCAGTTAGTTTTTGTTAAAATTTTCCTTAATCCCCTCTATGCTTGAAAAGTCTTCCTTGATTCTAATATGGTCATTTAATGCTGTTTCTATGGTCTTACGAAAATGGATTTTAATTCTGGTTTGCAAAGGTTCAGCAATGAACTGAACCCCTTCAGAACTGAAGGGCACTATTGCCTGCTGTCCTTAACTCTGCCCTGCACGTACTGGTTCCCCTGTCTCAGATGTAATACTGGGGCTCGTTTTTTTAAATGTTGGCTTCTAGTTGCCAATTACCTAGTAATTGCACAGGAAAAAGGCGAATAACCAAGTATTAATTGGAGATGTTAATGCCTTTTGCTCCTTTCTTACTGCACTTCAGCATCCCAGTGACTGCCCTTGAGCCTCCAGCTTCAAACCTCGTCATTGGTCTTGTCAGACTGTTCTGAAAGCAGCCATATACATACATGCGTACATAAATCTCCCTCCTGACTTGCTTATCTTTGTGTTCTCCTCCTGCACTAGTGCTTTTTGCTCGTGTTTGAGAAAGAGCCAGGCTTTGCTGGGGGTGGGTATGTGAAAGACTTTTCTGGGGATAGGGTGATATATGGCAATGAGAACGATGCCTCTCCTTCAGTGTGCTGTTTCTGCATGATGCTTACAACTGCTACCAGCGTTTGTATACATGTGGTAAAAGTTTTGGTTTAATTATCATCAGGTTATTGCTTTTTAAATTAATGCATATGATATTTCTTAATAGAAGTAAATAGATCTTCTTTGATTTGGTTTTTTTATGATGATTTTACAAGCTGTGTGGTATCAATGTAGTGACATGACAAAGTTTGCATTTCCTGTGGTATATTGTGTCAAAATAAAAGCAAGAATGCAGTTGTCTTTTAAAGAGGTAACAAACTAAGTTTGTCCCTGAACACTCATCTTAGTCTGGTGCAATTAGAGGTTTTGGGGATTTTTTTTGAAGGTCATGATTCACAGAAGCATTGGGATATAGGCTGGACAAATATTTTACAAAGTATCAATAGTGTATTTATATTATATTAACTGATGCTGAGGAGTCCACTCAACACTGAGTAATAGAAAACAGTCTTTATGTTGATCACTTTAATGTGAAATGCTAATCTGCAACTTTTTTTCCAGTTTATGTCAGTTGTTTTTTTAAGGATGAAGTTATGCAGAGGAAAAAGCAATGGTTGCTGTCCAGATTGGGGCAGTACAGCTTTTTGTCTTGTATTTTAATTTTGGAGATAAGTGCAAAGGAAGTGTTGAGTGGCCAGGTATCCAACACTTCTCAAAATTTAATAGTGTGTTCTTATCTTTGTGTTTCAAAGTGACAGAGTCTCTGGCCCAGTCTGTAGTCCACCATTTAAGATGGATAATGCAGAAAGATCTTCTTGGCCAAGATGTCTTTCTTATTGGGCCTCCTGGGCCTCTCCGGCGATCTATTGCCATGCAGTATCTGGTGAGTATGTTGGTTTAAATTTGTGTTGGAGACATAGTTAGTAATGTCAGTCATTCTCATACTAGACAAATGCTAAAAGATAGTTCTAGGAAATCTTGCAGCAAGCTACTTAGGGAGTAAATAAGTTTTTTCATAAATGTGCTTTCCAAAGCTCAGGTTTTGTTATAGACAAATAGAAAGTATAGACATTTTAATACATGTTTTTCTGCTTAAACTCCAGGGGAAAAAAAAGAGTTGGAAAACTGTGTTACCATATGCTATCACAAATGGAGAAACAGTTTGTTCTCGGCATTATGTATGTTAGAAGATTAAGATATCTGCCTACTGCTACAGACAACAAATCGTTTTTGCTTCATTACATAAAAAAAGAAATGAAGGAAAGGGTTTTGGAGAGAAGTGTTCTGGGTAACATTTGGGAACAGTTATTCTGAGTGATTAGAAAGAGTAGATGCGTGTATGAACCTCTCTTGGAATGTGGGAAGGACGTGCCTACAGCCATCTGCATGAACCATGGCAGCACCATGTACAAAATTCCACATTTAAAAAGTCAGTGCCCTTGAATGATCAGGAGGAGGGGGATGTCTGCCCCAAAAAGTGGTGTGGGTAGGACTTGGTCTGCCATGAGCTCTATCTGGAATCTGGTTGAGCAGAGGGATCACAAATGGAGGCGTATAAACAGTTGTCATAAAGATCAACCATTCCTTTAAAAATCAAAAGATACTAATTCAAAGACTAGCTCTCTGAGGTAAAGCATAGAGGAGAAAGCTGCAAGGTTTTGAACTTTGTAAAGGAGAGCAATTCAGCAAACCAGATCTGCTACTTAACAGTTTGATGGATTCCTTAAAATAAATGAGAAGAGTTTGGTGTAACCTAAAAAGAGGACTTGGAAAAACACCTGATATCCAGCCATAGGATATAGAATGTGCCTGGTTATTTATGCCCAGACTGTATGCGCTTGAGTTCTATTAGAAAGGCTGCAACTTACTGATTGAATGCCATGTCAAAAAACTATGTGAAGGCTGGAATTCCCGTGTGAGCTGATACATGCTGTGGTGCCTTTAATGAACATATATAAGCCTGGAAAACTGCTATTTGCTGTTGCTGAAAGCTACTATTCGTTCCTACACAGGGCTAATTGTTGAAAAACTCTCTTTTTTTTGAATGAAAAGGAAGTGCGACTATTATCTACCTGCAACATAAAGGAATTGGTGGCTTTGTAGGCCAATAGGCACTGAAAAAGTGGGAAGGAGATAGTTTTAATCAGGTTTTACATCTTTTTTTTTTCATGCAACTATATTTTAAAGCTGCCTTTTAAGAGAGGTCTGTTAAATCAATAACATCTTTAATTGAGGGGTAAGGGCTAAAAGCATTTCATTATTAATCTGTTTCCTAAGCAGTATGCATGATAACCCAGAGATGGAAGTAGCAGAAATATCAGTTATAAATACATGGGGGAATTGTTTTTATTCTTTTGAGGTAACAAACTCTTAAGTATATCTCATATTGAATCAAAATAAGCAAAAACAATAACCGAAGGGTTCTCCTTTTTTAAATAGTCTATAGTTTTACAGATGCAGAGTGCATCTCATGACAGCCAAGGAAGAGAGGATAAGAATAATATAGTTCATCAATGTACTGGCAGAGCATGTGCAGGTAATAATCACAGCTGCATCACAGTGTAAGTGTTACTGAATAGCGAGAGTTGAACGTTTCAATCTTCTACAGAAAACTTCTGATTTTTATTTGTGGTTTGTAGATGCCAGTTCTTTTTCAGAGTGTGGAACCAGAAGATAAACCTACAGGATGGTACAGATGTTCAATGGAAAGAGTATATAGCTGGTTATTACGTTTCTAGAATAGGTTTGGGGAAAATAAAAGTTTATTGAGCAGAAATTCAAGCCATTTTGTTTGAGGCAGAACACACTGTTAACATTTTGAAAATAAGAGATATTGGATTTTGTTCAGAGTTATTTCAGATCACTGTGCTGCTGCCTAGAGCTCTTTTGTGCCATTATACCATTAGGCCTATCCTTAAAGTTCACTTACTCGGGTTATAGTCTTATTTTTGCAATAACTTTAGGCTGTTGTCCACAGGAGCTGACAAAGCGGGAGGTTGAATATATTGCACTGTCAAGGGACACCACAGAAACTGACCTCAAACAGCGACGAGAGATCCGAGATGGCAGTGCTTTTTATCTTGACCAGGCAAGTTGCAGTTATGCACCACCTAGTCATTATTCACAAGTCGTTTGAAGGAAGTCGTGGTTTATATGATGAAAAACCAGTATGTGGATTGACATGTTTCTAATGCAAGTAGAAAGTCTCTTGCACAATGATCTCATGATTATCATAAATGTTATCTTTACCCAAATCTAAGATTACTCTTAAGAGTACTACAGGGTTGATTTAGACAGACCGTTTTTGATAAGTGTAAGATCCATTCTGTGCAAGTTAGATAAGCACTACCCTTGCTATGTCTCTTCCTCAAAACTTGCAGCATATTAGATGTATTCCTGAAATGAATCTTCTGACCTATTTTAATTGTAAGAGTCTAGTTCATGTGTTTTACGACTTCTCTGTGTTGTGAAACCCAAGCACAGTAAAGGGAGGCAATTGGGAGATTGGATTTGAAACCTCACTGCTGATCTGGAATAAAATAATGATTTAAACACTCCTGCCGTCAGTATTGCCCCAGACCAGTAGCTGATTTAGCGCAGCCATAGAGTGATATGGGTTAGGTAAAATTTGTCTTCATAAGTTATCAATGGCATGTTTCCTTTCTGATTGTGCAGGTAAAATACATGATTCATGTGAAATGTCTGTTCTCCTAGATACCTAAAATTTATAAAAATTCTATAAAGAAGTTAGGTTTCTAGTTATATAGGGTGGGTGAGTTCCTGTGTTGTAGTATGGACTTAAATGAGTTATCAAAAAGAGTTTTCAGTTGGTGGTGCTAAAGAGGTTAATGATATCATCATCATGCGAGTGTTTTGTGAGGGAAAACTAGAAAGCTTTGTTCCCTCTTTTAAAGAAATATTTTTCCTTTCTTTTTTTTTTTTTTTAATTCCAAATGATCTCCTTTTAAGCCTCCAAACTTTCAAGAAACTTTTAAATAGATTTTCTTGAAACCACGATAAATGACTTTGAGCAATGAAAGATCCTCAGAATGAAGAATTAACAGTTAATCGAAATATATTTTATTTTAGCTACTTCTAGAGTTCAAATTATTTCATGCTTACCTGGAAATTGCACAACATGGATTGCACAATATGAGAAAATTTGAAGTACTGTACTGTGTATTAGGGCTGTAAATGGCTTCTCATTTACCAGAAGATGAGAGCATTTGTGTAGGTTGTGGGATTAACTCATGGGCTAATGTCAGCTCCATGCCTGTCTGCTGTTATGGACAGCCTTATCCTCAGACTTGCTACAGGATAGTCAAGGTAATTTACCCATGGTGTAAGAGCATTAATTAACTAAAATTTGTAAGACCTACTGTATTGAGGACTGTGAGAAGCTCACCAAGATGGGAGATGGTCTTTTACTGCCATATTTGTCTGTAGACTTTGATCCCAGTGTAAGTATGAGGCAGCTGCATTTGTACAAGCTATTTCGAGTCATCTCACTCCAGTATGAACACTCTGGGAAGATTTGTTTTTTAAGGTCAGGATCTAAGATGACCACCTTCCTCAGTGAGTTAGAAACTTTCAGTTGAAAGGTTTTTGCCAGAATCCAGAATTTTGCCAGAATTTCCTTTAACAAGATACCAAAGTAGTAAAATCAGTCGGAATTATGTCTTTCCTGAGCTCATGTTTCACTCATTGTATTTATAACCAATGTGTGTTTAAGCTCTGAATGGAACATAAGAAAATAAATAATTGGTATTTAGATGAACACTTTTAAAATACTGGAAACATGAAAGGTCACTCTGATAGCTAGTGATGTTCCAGCTGAAGTTTTCTTATCCTACATTTTAGTTAAAGATACATAAAATATGGTACATAGTTATGTTTAGAACTATCATAGATCTAATTATTCCATTTTATATTGACCTTTAAAGTTTTGCAGATTACACAGGTGCCTGAATTTCAATTATTTCATTTAATGATTTTGAGGTTTGCAGATGCTGTGCTGATTCAGAGCATTACAGAAGCCAGACGTTATTCTTCTTTAAACTACAAACCATGAATTGAGAAAGGTATCAGTAGGAAGCCTTAATAAAATATTCCCTAAAGAGCTTGGATTGCTCCAGTTGGCATAGCTGAGCCAAAGAGAAGGTGAATTCATGTGACTGAAGATAGCAGACTCTGCTTTTCAGACTTTTGTACTATTTCCTTTCCTGTAGAATCTCATGCTTGCTCTTCATCGCACCCAAGAGAAGTCAGCAGAGCTTGAAAGTCTGGTTTCCAGAACATCCTGTGTCTGAATTCTGTGGATTGAATACAGCTTATCTGTTATTTAAGATATATGAGGCTCTTTGTAAGCAAGTCATAATATAGTAATATAGTTATTTTGCACTTTGAATAATAACATACTGTAACAAAACCTGGCTATGACCAGAAAGAACTTTAATTTGGTGGATCATCGGGTTTGCAGACCTAGAAATGTTTTCAAAGTTGTCTCTGAGTGATTGTTAAGATGTTGTAGTTGTTTATACCTCCACATTTAATAGTGACAGATTAAATGCTGTAAATTATTATCTCAGAGGTTTCAAAACATCTGCTATATTTTAACATGAAGTTACAGAATATGATTGCAGTTACTTATTTAAAGTATATTTGAAAGGTGGTGATTTGGAAGCAGTTTTTGAAATTCCATATTGAGATGTATATTGAAGGGCCAGCATATCAAGTATTCTTGCATATCAGCATTTCTTAGTACTAGAGTGAATCAAGTGGGAGAGTTGGAGTTAAGTAGTTAGAAGAGATATCTGATGAGGGAGGAAAAAAAAGGGGTTTATTTACCTCAGAAATAGGAGATCATTAAAATAAAGGTAAACATTGAATTGTCAAATTCACTGCCAATTAAAATAATGTAAAATAAAGAATTTATGATGAGGTAATGGTGAATTATTTGTTTTAATTCATGTACTGACAGCAGAAAATTCTGTTTTCTTGTCTTTACTTTGGGCCGTTAATTTTGGCTTTCAGCTGTTAATTCACTGTTAAAAGCCTCAAAAATGTCATTATTGCTGTTATCGAGCTAATTAAGTAACCTCTTGATTTTATTCTCTAATTTGTTGCATGGGTTAATTATATTGTAAAATTGGTTGTCAAGATACCAGAAGAATAATCTTCTGACATGGCTTGAAAGACTTCATGTAGTAAACAATTAAACACTCAGAGTGACAGAAATGACAGCTTAAACTATCCTGTCTGTAAAATGAACATAACATGAAATCCCCTGGAGTAGCACTATACAGACTTGAGTTTGGCTTCTTTTAATCAAAACAGATTGGAAAGGGAATTACAAAATAAGACATGAGATTAATTGAATGAAATTATAATCATATTAGAGAGTGAGATAATAATATCTGAGAGTGTGTATGTATGAATACACATATGTATGGATGTATGCTTGTGTATACAGATAAAAAGCTTTCTATATCTTACTAAAGAGATGTGTAAGAATGATTTGACTTTTAAAAAAAATTAACCACTGAGTGGAAATTGTGAGATTCTGTGATTTATTGACTTAGAGCCTTGGAGGTGACAGTGGGTTTTTGATGTGCTGGTAAGTTAGCCACAGCCACACTGTGACAAAGTATAACTTTGTGGACTGACTATCACTGCAGTATCTGTGTACCTAGAAAAAGAAGTGGATAGTGAAGTCTATAGAAAGAAGAGAAAAACAACGCGCTGCTCCAAAAGTGTGAATGTTCACGTTAATTTTCTTATTTTGTCCAACGTTGAAGAGAAAGATGGAAATATTAGGTAGAAATTAGTAGTATTTGGATGAAATTAATCTATGTTGATGTTGATATGTATCTTTTATCTAAAAGAAAAATGCATGTTAAGGACTCCTATATGGTAGCCTCTTAACTCATAGAAGTGATTTTGGTTTAATCATTTTGCAGTAGTTCATTCATGCTTCTGAAAGTGTCAGCATTTAACTGGATTTGTTAGGCTAGCAGTTCAGATTCTGTTACCTTGTTTTGATGTACAGGGCATATAGATGAATGTCTGTGATGTCATGTGAGTAGTATTAGGATCATGTATTTATAATTCCTTATAAAAAGTGTGAGATTCTTTTTTCTTATTTTTGTGTCTGTTACATGTATATTCCACTTCCTTTTCAGCTGTTATTTCCTACTATGGGAAAAGGAGCAGTACTTTGTAATACATGGGATCATAATATCCAAAGGCAATATGGACTTGATGGATGGTGCTCTGAGTCAAAGTGATTTATGAGTAATAACTAACTTCATAATTTTTAGATATCTGTCAAGTACTGAATTTCCTTTTTATTTTGCTACTCATTGGGAAGAAAAATATAAATTATGCTTCTCCCTTATTTCTGTCCAGAAGACAAACCTTCCCTAGGTTTATTTCTTTGTAGATATTTACACTAATAATTCTGTTGAGAACCTCAGTTTGCTTTCTGATGGGCCTGGTTTCTGCCCAAGAGGCAGAATGTTTCACGTATCTGATGTAACTGTGCTGTTGTACTGAGATGCTTGGTGTAAAGCAGCTAAAGTAGCTGGACCCTGCCAAGGCAGAGACAAAATTTTTTGTAAATACAGTTTGCAGGCACTGTTGCAAAAATACCTGACTGTTGTGTTAAGGTAGGGGGTAATGGAAGTAAAACAGATCCCTTGACATGTGATACTTCAAAAATTGAAAAGAAAGTTGTGTGAAGGAAGGTGAAATCAGTGACTGGGGAAGGAAAAACCAATGACTGAAATGAAGGACTGTTCCGTTTCTTGTCCCATTTACATATTTATGTTCTCATCATGTGTTGATTCACTTCCTAGGGTAAACTTTTCTAGCCAAGTTTTCTGATTTGAAACTCCAGTAAATTCAGGAGTTTATTTCTTTAGCTGCTTTTCATTCTATGCCATGGTGTTGCATCATGAAATAGATGCTCACCAGTTCAGGCCATTCATTCTCACTGGAACACCAACTACTGCAGACTGCTGGATTCTGTCTTTGGATACTAGCTAGCCTGGCTGACAGTACTCTGGTATACTGCAATTTCTCTGTCTTTTGTGGGTTTTTAAATTAAAAAAGGAGTGGATAACAGTATCTGCTCTGTACTTTTGCTAAACTCACAGGAGAAAAATACCTATAAAACCTACTCAGAAAACACTTGATAATTCAGTGGGGAGGTAGGCTGAATAGTGAAGATGTAGCCCCCTGCTGCGTTAGAGAGAGAAAAAAGGTTGAATTAGTTCTTAAATTATCTTTTTAATTTGACTAATCATATTAGTTACTATTACATTGATTTTAATTAAATATGAACATCACATTTGGAATATGTGTAACTCTACTATTTGTGGCCTAAGTTGTAAAATGCAAAACTATAGCTTATTGTCATCTCCAAAGTGAAAAATTTTGTTACAAAACTTAGAATTTTGATGAATGGTAGGCCTGTTTGTCATCTCATCTTGGAATGACATTATGCATTCAGAACTTTTTTATTAAATACATTTTATTTTAAACAACTAGCACAAGATTTAAAAAATATTTAAGGAAAAAGATAACATTAAGTTTTCATTAAAAATTGACATTTTAGCTTTTAAAGTGGCTGAATGTGGCTTTAGTAGGCCTTTATCTTACTACACAGTTTTTGCTGATACTTTTATTTTGGAGGAAGCCTGTTCTTGTATTCAGTCATTTACCAGCAGTCCTGGTCAACTGTGGAAGTCCCGGGAGACTGGAAATTGGCAAATGTGACACCTATCTATAAGAACAGTCAGAGATTGTAGGATTCTGTTACTTCAGTCCGGTAAGTAGTCATGTATTTTAGTCTGGCTCAACATGTTTCTAGTTTGCTCATCTCCTGAGGTAGAACAACAGCTAGGGAATGAAGAGGCCTTAAAGCTGACCAAATACCTTGAAATATAGTCTTTGGAAGAGACATACCATTAGACATGCCGTTTACACATATCTTTAAAGTCTAGCAAAGTAGTTTCTCCAGTAGGAGACAGTAAAAACTCCTAATGTATTCCATTCTGCATTTCTGTCATTTCTTTTCCTGGTATCTTTTACTTGTTGGGTAGTTTCAACAATTTAAACTGTAAAGATTCGATTAATTGTATTTGATCCATGGAAATAAATTTAGAAGATATCAATTTCCGCTGAGTTTTGTGGTATTTGTTAGCATGGTAGGTTACAGGGACTCAAACCTCCCATGTCTGGAAGATAGACTATACCATATATTTAATAGTTCAAGTTTTGTCAGCCTGCTGCAGCCAGTCAGCATCGTGTTAGCTCAAAACCAGCCAAAGTTTTGTCTTGTTTTTACCAGATGGTTGTTCAGGATCTCTTTTCACCGTAAGTGACATCTGGACATTACATTGTTGTGATGTTTATGAGATACAGAAATGAATGGAAAGAATTGGGTGGATGAGTTTGTGTGGGATATTGTGCGGGTGGTGGGAACAAGATACTGCATTGGAAGGGACATCTGAAACGTAGGCTGCAGATGTAGAGAATCCTTACCTCATTAGTTCTTGTGTTTGCTGAGTTGCTTGTACTGTTGTTTTTCTGTGTTCTTATGGTTGCTGTGCTTGAGGTGTCATTACAGGGATTCAGTTTTCAGAGCAGGTGCAAGTCGTCATGTAAAAAACCCCAAAATGTACCTTGAGGGAGCTCCTGGAAAAGACAGTTATTGATTACTGCTGAGCAATTTCTAGCACCTTTTATTATAAAACAGTTCTGAAATGTAGCCTGTCCATCATAGTCTGAATGAGGCCCAAATTTGAAAAAAGTCTTTTGGGGTTCCCCAAGAAACTTCCTAATGGATTTCAGGGCAACCAGAATTTTCTGGTGTGCAAATAAGCATTTTCCTGAGAGAAAAGAACTACTCCTTCAGTTCTGGTATGTGAAAACTATACTATTAAAATTCTTGTGGCTTTACAAACTATTTTTGTGAGCTTTATAAAAATGTCTTCCTTTCTCCAATGTTTTTGCATTTCAGTGTGTGCATTGTGGTAGGCTTTTTTCTGTCCTTCTTCCTGTTCTGACCCTACATAACTTCGTTCATATGCTTATACACTGTGATTTATGTCAAAATTGGGGTTTACAGCTTCCTGCATTTGTTGTATTTTGCACTGCTCACGTGGAGGAGCTTGCCATGGTTCAGCTACAGGAAAGCCAATGAAAGGCTGCCTGGGGTTGTCTTATTCCTAAGGTGTTTTTGCTTTTAAAGATTAAATTTATATTTTTGTAGGTGCAGTGTGAAACCATTGCGAGCATTCTGGGTAATGTATTTGTTGCATAAAGCCATTACGATGAGAGCAGTGCTGTGTGAAGTGTTCCTGCTCCCACCTTGTTATAGCTGCAGGTATTCCCTGGAGCAGGTAACCAGGTTACCATCCTTCCAGAGCTCTGGGAGCACAGGTGGGAAGCAGCAGCAGCTGTCCTCTGATGAGCAAAATAGTCCCCTTGCTGCAGTGACAATAAATCTGAAAGTAAACGTTTAACAAATCCTTCTTGGCCATTTAACAAGAATTAATGTTTAATCTCACCTTTAGCAACAAGGTTACATGATATAAACCCCCCTGTCAAATTTGTGGCTTATGTTAGACATTTAGAATGAACAAAACTAATGAGAGATGGAGGCAATGCAACTCTCTCTGAGTTCTCATTATAGAATTATGAAGATTTATTTTTTGGAAGCATTTTTAAAAAGTGATTTTCAGCAACAGATTGCAAACTTACTTTCCTTCCTCTGATCTTTTAAATTCATATTAGCTTCCATACCAATCCATCAATACACAGCTAAAACTGATGTTTTTCAGAGGATGCCTCGTAGTATGCCTAGCTTATTGGAAAAACTTACTACTCATTACCAACCAGAATGCAGAAATAGCATAATTCAGCAAGAGATGTTTCTGGTCTGGTTTTAAGAGCAGACTTTATTCTACTTAACACAAGAACTTTAGAAGTAGATGAACTGTGCATTTACTTCATTATATTGTAGAGAACAATTTCCAGTTCAGTTCCAATTTCAGATATGCTTTGAAGATAAATGAGGAACACAGTTTGGAAGAAGGCGAATCAGAGTAAATTAGCGCCCAGGTGGTGGTGGTGGTATCATTGTTAAGGGAAGTCTTTGATTAAGAAGTAAAAAACTGTGGTTATGCATTCAGCCTTTCCTGAATCTGATTGTAAAAGGTGCATATAGGTAGGCAAAGATCATCTGAAATTTTGAAATATATCTTTTGAAATTTTACTTTCCTGAGAAATAAAAATTTGAATAAAAACTTCAAGCAGTTTCCAAGCTCTGTACTTTTCAAATTTTGATCCTGTGAGCTGACGATCAGCAGTCAGCACAGTGTATGTAGTAAGGTGCTTCTCAGGATTGCATTGCTGATGGAGAACATCCTCTTTCTCGAAGTTTATGATTGTTACATGCTTCCTAATATTTTCTGTCTAGTCCTACAGCAGATTTTCTTTATATACCAGTTCAAGAGAGAGGTTTCTGTTAGTACTGGAAGCCCGTTACTTCAGCAAGCCTTCATCCATAGTGTGCGTCTCAACATGAGTCAACAAGATTCTATGGATACTCAAAATATTTTGAAACCATATGAACAGAATGTGTGTTTTCCTCTGGCTAGTAAAAATCAGTCATAAAGTCTTCATAGACTTATAATATGCGGTGTCCAACCAGCTTGGCAAATAAATTGTTTGTTAAAGCATATTCTGGCTGTGTCTCCAAGCTGCATTTAGACAAAATAGCATTTTGTTCATGCCGGGTATTGGACTGTCTGCTGGAGGCTCAGGTTTTCTATTCAAGCAGGTTGGAGCAGATTTTTGACATGACCAATGACCTTCCTAGGGAAGAATGTTAGTAGAAAATTCATGCTTTGTACACATTTTATGGGAGGAGGAGAGAGGTGTTTTATGTTGCCTGTAATTAGTATGTGATGTCTTGAATGAAGAAAAAAATTTATTGTGTTTTTTTAAGGAATTAGTTGTTCAGTAGAAGATAAATAATCTGAGGTTTAGTACTTGTTTAATGGGCTTATTCCAGGTTCCTCTGATACTGATTATGAGGCTAGATATAAAAGTGTTGTCTTTCTAAGAAGGGAGCTTGATCTGGAGATCTGTACCAGGATTTACGAGTGCCTTTTTTCAGTAACCTTTGCCTGAGTCCAGATTAGATACATTAGTAATTAGGAATTGTTTCCATCTTAATGGTGATGTGAAAAGCTTACTCTATGGCCAGTTGTTAGTTATACTTCTAAACCATACAGAAGCATCTTAATTATTCTTACTGTTTAGCGTTGTGGTGGTATAACACCAGCCAGAAATTACACTCCAAATAAGATTCTCCCCTTCCCCCCTTCCACCTCTGGTGAGAGAGGAACAGAGTCTGAGATATGGGTTGAGATACCAATTTTCGAAAAGCAAACAGCAATGGAATAAAAATTGCACAATGATAGTATCAATATTAACAACAAAAGTATACCAAAAAAAAAAAGGTGCTTTACACATGAAAGATGTTCACCACCTCAGCTTAGTTCTGGCTTCTCCAGACAAAGACAAGATGGCAGATGCTCCCACAGTCTGTGTTTCTCATCCCTAGCTCTGAGACAATGAAAAACAATGATGGGCAACTGCCTGAAAACCAGGTGACATTGCACCATGCCACCTGTTTCTGGATGGCTCTGCTGGGACTCTGTTCCATGCAGCACCGCTGCTTTTGACCAATCCATGCCTCTGGGGCTTGGTTTGGGCTCAGCTCCTCTTGTCCTGGTTTTGCTGCTGCTTCATTCCCATGGCCACTTCCTGCCCTGGCACCATGCCACTCTGTCTCTGTTGAGATTTGACTCTGTGTCAGCTCCGCTTCCACTTTGCCAGGCTCCACTGGGCTCAGCTGCATTCATCACCCAGAGCCGCACTCTCCTGAGGGATGGGAAGGGATGGGCAAGTGTGAGGGAAGGCAGGGTCCACATGGCTGGTCCTGGCAACCTTCCCCAGAGAGAGAAAGGGGTGACAGTGTGTATGTACTCAGCCTTTGCTTCCCCTGAAGCCACGCCCCATGATTATGTGTGTGATAGAGAACAGCAGCCTGGCCATGCCCATGTTGCTCTGAGCTCTGACCCCTCTCCAAAAGCGGAGCAAGTGTCTTCTGTGTCTCCTCATATGGGTCTCTGAGTCAATTGTGTGCTTTAAACCCATGCAGCAATTAATTTGTTGTGCTGAATTCATCTTTGTTTCTACTTTATCCTTATGCATTTGTCTTTTATACAAGTGCTTTCATAGGTAATTTTTTGGTGGGTTATTTTTATGTTGTGGTGCTTCTTCATTATTCTTTCTCATATCTTCTTTGTTTCTCTGTGACCCAGTTTTTGGCATCTATTGTATTCATCAGAGATTTCCACCTAGCATTATATGACAGGTTCTTCTGTAGGAGTTTATAGGAGACATGCTGGGAAAAGATTTCATTTGTTCTCCCTTTGCAACCGTGCTTGTGTCTAAAATTGTGTTTAAATGTGATAGGAATGCAAAGAAAGACTCTGGTGCCTCTAAATGTTGCCTGTGCCCAAACCTGCCACATTATTATCAGCTTAAACTTCTGGAAATTGGAAGAAGACAAGAATGCATTGTATTTCAGAGTCTTTTACTGGGCAGTAATTATGAATATTAGATATCAAGTGTACTTAATGTACTTGAGTTAATGTCATTGAAACACAGTTGCACAAAACCATCAGCACCAGGGGTTAGTTTTACATTTTGGCTCCACATTAATAAGCAGCCATATATAAACAACCAATAAAGTAGAAAAGAAACCATTTTCTAACCCTGAGTTTCCAAAGGAAAAAATTTTATTCTGGTTTTGTGGAAGACCATATTCAGTCAGGGAATATAATTTTAAATCCTTTTAATTTTATCACTCTTTTTAAAATCCTGTTATTTGTAGCACTATTTTGCTTTCATCATCCATGTTTGGTTTCAACAGACTTATATTCTAATCAAGGTAATGTGATGTACTGGGGATGAATTACGCTGGTTGGTACATATTCAGAAAAATCTAAAGGAATACTGGACTTTTTTCTAAATGTCTTAATATAATTGTAAACGGGTAAAACCACCTTGATTGTATGTTTTCTGTTAAAAATGCTACCCCAGAATTGTTTGGTGGTGCTAAAATACCCAAAAATGTAGAATATTGTGTGACATCAAAAAGAAAGGATGCCACATATATATATACTGTGTTTAGTCTAAAATTCTGCAAGGTTTTATATCTTGTTCTGTTGGTACAAAATACTGGAACTTATTTGTCAGTCCCCATAATAGTTAGGCAGTAAAACTCCAGCTCATGGAAGTGTAGCACTCTTAAGGTGGTCAGCTGTCACCATTCCTGACCACTACTGATGTGGGTCGTGTTGATTCTTACAGAAATAAATGTTGTTTTGGGAAAGTTCTTGGAAGAACTTGAAGGGTTTTTTTTTTCAACTGGGTTTAATTAAATATGTAAAGTTTATTAAAACGTTATGGGGCTTTATTTTTTTTAAAAGTGTGCGGTTCGTGCAGCTACCGAAGGCAGGATCCTTGTTCTGGAAGGCTTGGAGAAGGCTGAGCGGAATGTCCTGCCAGTGTTAAACAATTTGCTGGAGAATAGGGAAATGCAACTTGAAGATGGTCGTTTTCTCATGTCTGCAGATCGTTATGACAAACTTTTGCAGGTATGGAAATGCTATTTGGATTTTCCTTTTTGCTTCCCCCTCCTCTTCTTAGTAGTGCTGGAATATTATTGGGAAGAAGAGAGTACTTAGGAGTCAAATGGGAGAAATCTCACCAAGGTTTCTGCGGTTTTTTCTGGGGCATTTCATTGAATGAAGTAGGCAGGGTGAAAGCTATGCAAGAAGTTGAAATACTGTTTTCAACAGCAAGAAGTTGTCATCTCCATGTTGTCTATATATGAAAAAGAATAGTCCAAGCTAACCTTGTATGAAGCCTGTATGTTTCTAAAATGTGAAAGCCACGATGTGAGAATAACTCAAATGTACTTGTGAAAAAATATTTAAGTTGAAATTGTTGCCATGAAGTTCAGATAATGCTTCAGGATGGCAATAGCCTTGTTGCTAAGCTTTTAAAATATTAGGATACCGAAAGAATGAGGTCAAGATGGGCGTCTCTATATTCAGTCACTCTATTGGTGCTGTTTTGCTTTTAATTTACAAAAGTATATGTAAACAGCAATCTAAACCATAGAAAATGGTTAGAGGCTTTTCCTTTGATAGGAAATGGGATTTTAGTGCCTGCTATCATTACTGCTTAAACCATTTTCATTTTTTTGGGGCTTTGAGTCCTACTGCTTGCGTAGATGCTCTTCAGGCTTTTTGGAACCTCAGTAAATTTCTTTTTTTTTGACAGTTTCAGTAGTTCTTTGCATTTTACTTCCATGTACTGTGTTTTCCAGTCACATACCTGTCAGTCTGACACCTGCTTGCTCTCCTGCTTGCACATGTTTCTATCACACCTGTGGTTAGGTGTATGATTCAAACACATGTGGCACAGCAGGGAAATTTGCACTAAGCCTTCAGTCATTGATCTCAATTGTATGAAGTTGCCAGCTTTGCTGAAGTACCATAGTGAATTTCTGAAA
Organism: Falcunculus frontatus; assembly: GCA_013398115.1. Taxonomy (NCBI): domain Eukaryota; kingdom Metazoa; phylum Chordata; class Aves; order Passeriformes; genus Falcunculus; species Falcunculus frontatus. Next base: position 782,209 of record VZRV01007602.1, on the reverse strand, counting down.
ATATATCATTATTTCTTATGCCTTTCATCTGTGATCAAGATTATTCTGATCCATGCCTTTTCAAAAAATATTTTATGAATATTTTTATGATATTTAATTAGTAGATGCAGTTACTGGAAGCATTGTTAATATATTTCAAAAATAAGCTTTAAAAATGTAATTGTATTTAAAGACTGAAAATGAGAATTCAAACTTTGATTTGGTAGTAAAATATATTCTTTCTTTCTTTTAAACACTTTTTCAATGATTAAATGTTTTAAAATGAGTGCCTCAGGCACACTGATAATAGTATATGAGTGAAATAAATCTCTTGCTACAATACTAAATCTAATATTATTGTTTTGTTATTTGGTGACTATTGTATTATATAAACTAATGTTCAGTTTCACTTCTCCTGTGTGAATAATTACTGTGCATTTAGGTCTGAAGGAAATGTATTTATGTATAGTTTCAGGGAGGATGTTACTGTGATATGGACAGATAGAGTGCATTTTTGTATGCAAAGAATCCTTTGCATGACATAATACAACATTTAATGTTCTCGTGAAGGAGTCTAGTTCTATGTTATTTCATAAAATAAAGTGTAATTTGTAAATCAAACTTCTAAAATGGAGATTTTAGTTACCTTTACACTTATAAGAGAGGGAAAAAAGAAGGGAAAAACCTTGTTCATTGTAACACACTTCTAATATTTTAGAATGAAATAAATTTTTATGGTCAGTTTATATTCTGTTCTTTGTAAAAAGAGTGTTGTATTTGTACCTTTTCACAAGATGTAAAGTAAGGTAACATCACAACAGCACCATCATCTGTGGGGTTTTTGGTCAGAATGCTACGGATCTGAAAGCTGTACCTAATCAAGCATTCTTTTTATGTTCATTTTGGAAAAAATTGTTTTTATCATCCACAGATTTGACCAGTTTGAGTCTTTCTAGCCATTTTGCATGAAAGATGAGAACATTTGAGGTTTAGGCTGAAGGACCAGGGCTTTTAGTTGAGCTGGAGCTTAGTCATCCTAAGTTTTTAATGATGCAACGTGGGTTTTTTTCTTCTTGTTCCTTTATTTTAATTTATTTAGGAGCATACAAAATCAGAGTTAGATGCATGGAAGATTGTTCGGGTTAGTGAAGATTTTCGAGTGATAGCCTTGGGCCTGCCAGTACCTAAATACTCTGGTAACCCTTTGGATCCACCGCTTCGCTCTCGATTTCAAGCTAGAGATGTTTATCACCTGCCCTTTAAGGTGAGTGTCATAGCGGAAGACCGGATCATTTGTACTGAGTAGAGCTAATATTCTGATGTTATGTTTTACTTACCTCACCTTTGAAAAGAATTCTTGAGTAATAAATCTGTCTTAAAGTGCATTTTTCATGTTTCCATATTGCATATTTAATTCCTGACATGCGGTCTTAGAGTTGCCATGGAATGCTGCAGCAGAAAAGTAACTTCCATAACACAAATAACCCCAGAAGAAAGAATTTGATCTTTTTTTTATTCTTGAATAAGATGAATTCTGTGTCAAGGAGTGAGTAGAATCTTCATGTCTAAATTAGAGGGAAAGATAGAAAATGCTTCATATATCATGACCTGTGACCCACAGTATGATGCCAAAATTAATTTACTCTGTGATTTTATGTTCTATTTCCAGGACCATCTTCAGCTGTTATATTCAATTGGATCAAACATGTCCACAGAGAGGTAATTTTTCATAATTACAAAAAAAATTGAATGAGTGAATGAATGAATGAAGAAGCTATGTCCTTTCAGGATTCCATGCTATTTTTGTATCTCTACCACTGCATAGAGACCAGAGCTGAAGAAATTTTTAACGTGTGTGGGTATATGCTCGCACAGCTTTTTGTATGCAGCCTTCATATAATGAATCCTTGATGCTTTAGAACTTTGGTCACACCTTACTTGTGTGCACTCAGAAGTATCTTCAGCATCTTTTACTGTATTTAACTTTTTATGCTTTAGTATTTTAAATATAGATAGCATGCATAAAACTCTTTAATTACTTTTTCCTATGCAGAATTTCTCAGCTCCTGTCTTTTGCTACAACTCTCTGCTCTCAAGAATCTTCTACATTGGGACTTCCAGATTTTCCTTTAGACAGCTTATCGGCTGCAGTTCAGATTTTGGTATGTGCATACACGTGCTGTGAAACTGTATGGGTTTAAAATTTCTCAGAATTAGATCTGGTTTATTCATGTTGTTGGAAGAAGATTAACATGAATATTTAAAGAAAAACCCAGAAAAAAGCTAAGAATAGTTTGAGGGAGAAAAGTCTCAGTCAGGTATGTCTGGATAATACTTTAACCAAGCATATAGCATAATACTGAAGGACAAAGTATGGTATGACATAAGATTTGTGTTGTTATTAAATGTATCTTAGTGCTCAATTTATTATTTTTTCCCCCTCTGGTAAATCATCTTACCTGACTTCAGGACATCTACAGTTTATCTGATGGCACTGAGGTAGTGAGTGGAGAGACATAAAAACCACAACCTAAAAGTGCTTTGGATTTAATGTTACACATGTAAATCAGATTGATTGCATTGCAGAGACACCTATTGCTCTCCACTGACACCTTAAAGGACCCAAAACAAGTGTGGGCGTAGGAAACAGTTAAATTGTACGAGATGAAGCCTACATTAGGTCTTTGGGCTGACTGGTGGATTTAGAATAAACAGAAATGGAGGATTATGTGAATATGCAGTTTGTGCATGCTTGAAGGTGCAGTGCTTCCTGACCACTACAGTCCACAGGGAAATAGGAATTGTGTATCTGTCGAGTTCATAGTGACAGTCAGGTAGGTCAGGACTAAAGCTATGGCAGTCTTTCTGCTTTCCTGGATAGTCCTTTGTCTCTTGGACTTTATAATTACATGGTAAAAAGTCAAAGACAAAATGGAAGGTGCCTCCTGAAGGAAGTTAGGGACATGAACTATGTATAAAGAGAGAGGGTGTGGTGCCCTTTTGCCTGTGGGAAGGTATGGTCAGCCCAGGAGGGTAAAATACCAGGAGAGTTTCTCAGACCCTCTCTCCAAGGTGCAGGTGTCTATAGAATGAACTCAGGATAGTTCTCTGTTGTCTCATGTGCAGTCATTTCACCTATGGTACTGCTCAGCAGCAGACCACTTCCTACATATTTTATTGGATTGTGTACATTAAAGCGTATCAATTACCTGTGTTACTGTGGTGCTCAGTCCTCTCGGTTGTGCTGGATACTTACAGACAGAATTAGTTTTCTGAATTAGTGGTCCTACATTAGATATTAAGAAGTGATGAAAAGTCAAGTTCAGTGAAATGAAGTAGTATTTGGAGGGCTTTAGGAAAGAAATATGTGTTGGCTTTTAAAATAAATTGCAACTTTTTATTCTTTGAGCCCCAAAGTGAAAAATTATTTTTAAATGAATGCCAGATGGCTTTCAAAGTAACAGAAAGAAAATGAGCCCTAAGCTATTATCTAAACTATGGAGTGAAGGAAGCATTTTATTTAACATTAGAGAATGTCAAGTGTTACCATTGTATGACGGTGTCTTTTTTAGGTAGATGGAAACTGTTTCTTTTAGAATTAGTTTTAATCACTTGGATTTCTAAACTGTTCTCAGTCATTTTGAGCTACAGCATTTTTCCTTTGTATGCTGGGTCAGTGCCATACTCTGCACTGGTTTAGTTGGTCTAACTTTAAAAATATGAAGAGAGTGTGTTGTGATGAGTAGTTTCTTATCTTCTGTCACAGATTCACACAGTCCCAAAATATAATTTCTTGGTTTGAGGACTTTTGCCTGACAAAAGGTAGAATTTTTTCATAGGGTCCTGTTCTGAAGAGGCTTATTTTGTACATTCCATTATAATTGTTATTAATCTGAGATAATGTGGAGAAATTACATCGTATGCCTTTCTATATAGATGGAGGGCTTTTAATATGCAATAAAGGGCTCCCTGATCCCTGAAGCTGTACATTTACTACAGTGCAATAAATGGTTTATTTTTACAGATTTTTTTTTGTAATGTGGAACATTAGAAATACTGCTCTACTGCTTATAAATGGAATTACACATTTCATAAAATATGCATCTCCTGGCTTCATTTCCAAGGAGCTCTTCTTTCAGTTGTGTGCGTATGTAAATCCAAGTGTATAACTGAAAATCAGTTAATTTTATTTGAATTGTTTTATTTGCGTCGATGAGGGCTTAAAAAGATAGTGTCAAATGACTGTCTTTCATTAGTGTTACAAACGAGTAGTCCTTAAAAATTTGCATGTCATTTTTGAAGCAAACAATCAGTTAACTTAGGGACTTTGAAACGCCTTTTTTCTACCAGGGAAGGCTTTCTGCATAGTGTCATCAGTAGTCATAAATGCATTTCTCTTTCTTTATTACTGCAGCAAAATAGTAAAATCTCTGTCTAGTTTAGGCAGCAATTGACAAAAGAGTTAGCACTTAAATCTAACAAGGAGATAGTAAAAAAAAAAATAGGTTGTTTTGCATACTTAGTAACTCTTTTCAAAACAAAACAGTTTTAATCAAACTGTTTGGAAAGTTGTATGAACTGATTTGTTAAGTAGAATCTGTACAATATAATAGAATCAAAATTAACTACTATAATTTGCTATGAATGTGTATATCATTATTGAAATACAGATTTCTTGTCATATTGTTTCTTTTCTAGTAGTACTGTGAAACTCATTTAACTGTGATGGGGTTTGTCTCTCTTGGCCATATTTGTCTTTAGGTATCTGAGCCAGTCACTGTAGTTCCATTTATCCACAGGAAAGAAAATAACTTTTAATACATAGTTCTTCTAATCTTTGGACATTTATGTTGTAATGAATTACACCTGAGAAATGCCTGTTTTGACATCTAATTGAATACTGCTTGTAGTGGTCCTTTAAGTTCAAAGCTGTGCGGGATTTTGGGTTAACGGCTGGTGACAGAATGAGTCAATAATTTTTTCAATTTTTATTTTTAAATTTGAATTAGGATACCTTTCCTATGATGGCAGTCCAGCATGTTATTGACCGGCTTTACCCCTATAATCTTTTCCTTGGAAAGGAAGGCAGGACTGCAGTCAAAGACATGTTAAAAGTAAGTATTGCACATTTATGTTGTAATTCCAGGGAGTGATGGGTTATGGCAGTAGTTCTCCTGACTAATGTTACTTCACTACGTCTGTATAAAACCAGAAGTCTTAGGTAAACTAAATGGTTACGTTATTGCTGATGCTTAAAACTTTCATAACAGTATTTTAAAAAAACCTTCATAAGCTGGTTAATTTCATTATAATGAAAGGTGAAACCTATCGATTCTTTGGAATATTTAGACCTCAGTTAAAGACTACAGAGAAGTCCTCATTATATAATAAGTGGTTAATTAATTTGAAAGTAGTTACTTGTGTGGTTAAGGTAGCCAAATGCTTAAAAAATACCTCTGGCATTTGACTTTTAGGAGAAGTTTCTAAAAAGACTATAGGTATCACATGCAAGAAGTACATTCACTGTAGCATGATTATAGATTGTATTAGTCTCTGGATTTGGCTGGTGTTACTTTTTTGTTGATTGTTGTTGGTCAGATCTGTCAGTCTGTCCATGTTTAATAGTAGCTTACAGAGCCTGTATTTATGGTGTGTTATTTCATTTATCTTTTAAAACTTAAACACAGTGTCAGCTTTCTTTAATTTTTTAATATGTGGTAGGAGTTACATATGTTGTTGAAAATGAGCATTTAGCATTTTAGCCAGCTCTTTCAGTCCTGAAAATTAGATATTATTTGTATGTTCAGATTTGGAAATAACCAGCTTTGTAGCTAGTGAATATTTGGTTTTCCTAAAACCAAGCTTAAGTGTCAGGGAAATGTTTGCATCCCATCCCTACTGACACCCTCTTTCCTCTGCCTCCGCCCTGCTTTGTGCGCTGGAGTTCAGTCCTGTATTCCCTGTGTAACTGGGCTGCTCTCCTGCTTGTCTTCCTCAGTTTTGGGATGGACAGTCCTTTCATTTGACTAGGAGGTTGTCCTGAATGACTTGCTAGCTTTTCTGAACTGTCAAAGCTGACTCCCGTGGGGTCCTACCTACCACTCCTCTGAATAAGTCAATATGGCCTGAAGTCCAGGATCAGAAGTCATTTGTCACTTGCCTTCAACTATTGCACAGGAAGTTCCACCTGAATATGAGGAAGGACTTCTTTTCTGTGCGGGTAACCCAGCACTGGAACAGATTGCCCAGAGAGGCTGTGGAGTCTCCCTCACTGGAGATGTTCAAGAATCATCTGGGTACAATACTGTCCATGTGCTCTGGGATGACCCTGCTTGAGCAGGGAGGTTGGACCAGATGACCCCCTGTGGTCCCTTCCAACCTGACCCATTTGGTGATTCTGTTTCAATGCAGTATTGCCCTTCCACCACAGTTTGGACTAACTGAAGTTGCCATTAAGAGCTATCATTTGTGTGGAAATAAACTTCTATCTGTTAGCAGAGCAGTAACAGTCACTTCTGTCTTAATATGCCTTTGTTTTAAATACTTTGTCATTTTGTTTACCCCTTCAGTTATGGGTGGTGAATGTCTTTATGTTCAGTACTATCCACTTCCTTCATTTTCCATTTCTTTTTTTTAACTTTGTATTGTGCATGCTTTTGCTTCTTGTGTAAGACATTGATTTGACTGATAAATTTTCTTTCTCAATAATAATCTACTTTTAAATACCTCATTATTATATTTTTCTGTGTTAATTTTCCTCTTTTTTTTTTAAGTCTACCTCATCACTACTTTCACAAAGTTGTGTCAGCAGGTACATGTAATCTTATTTGGAATTTTATTCTATTTGTACTCAACAAATCTTGTTAGGCAATGAACCTTAAGAAATACAGAAAATAACTGGTTGTATTGAAGAACGTCTGTTTATAATGATGTTATAGTAATAGCAGCTCCAGAACTGTATAAATTTTGGTAAGAGATTATTTTTTCCATTCTATAAGAGTGGTGAGGGAGAGGAGTCTAGCAGAAGCAAGGTGATTTCTTATTCTACTTTTCTACGGGTTTCCTAAGAGTGTCCAGGTAATAACTGCCACTGAATACTTTTTTCTGTGTAAAAGGAAATGCTTATCTTAGCTGAGTGGTAACAAGAGTTGAAAAAAAAAATGGAATTGTATTGGCATTGATGGATTAATTTGTGTATTCAATCACTTCTTAACATCAGCTAACATTTAAAGAAAAAAACTCCCAAATTTCAGACAATGGAATGTAAAGTTTAGGTGTCAGACTCAGAGACAGATATGGGATATAGTAATATAGCTGATAACATACCCTAATTTCAGGATATTTTCCCTTCCAGTGAGTTGTTGGAGCTGAGAAGTGAGATAGCTGATGGTTATGCCGATCGGGTAGTTTTGGCAGCTGTTAGATTCTGTGCATGTTTCCTGAAGAGATTGTATTCTTAAGGCACTGTCTTCCCAAATGTTGTCTTCAGCTTGGGGAAATCCTTTCCTTATACACCTTGCTTACTGAAACTACACCAAGATCTAGGCATTACTAGTAATTCTTATTCTCAATAGTGAAATAATGTGAAATATTGATTTACACCTTCCCTGGGAGTGAAGGTAGTTTCTTGGGACAGTTTGTGCATGAGAAACTTGACGTGACCCAGCAATGGGAGCTTTGAGCCGAGAAAGCCAACTGTATCCTGGGCTGTATCAAAAGCAGCGTGGCCAACAGGTCGAGGGAGGGGATTCTGCCTCTATTTCTCTCTGGTGAGACCCCACCTGGAATAATGTTGAAGAAAAAAGGATGTCTGTCAACAAACTTTTTAATTTGATACAAATGTAACTCCTTGTTTCAAACTAGTTAGCATAAAAAAGGTGTTTAAGGATTGCACACTAATCAGCAGTGGTCTTTAGAGGTGCTTAACATACAAAAGCATTCATACAGCTGCTAAAGTTTGCAGCATGTGTTAGTTCACTAGCTTGCAACAGACAGGACAGAAGTACCAGAATAAACTTGTGAATTATGTGCCTTTGGTTACCCTTATTTGGAGTTTCTGCACTTTGGCAACTGTATCAATTTGTATTCTGATTCTTAAAGATGATCCTTAACTGAGAAAATCTTACAAAGGAAAATACGAGTTGGTTGGGATTTTGGCCTTTAAAATTATTCTGTACTTGCATGCAATAGCGGCATGACAAATTATTTTGACTGACAGATGAACATCTGAAATATAATAGTAAAAATTAAGTTTAAAAGTATTTAAGGTTTTTCTCTGCAAGACTGAGATATGGAGAAATCGCTGATTTCAAGGAAAACAGCTTCCAGCTAAACATTCTCAAACAATAAGCTTGAGCAGGTGTGATGTGTCTCCCACAGCGCTGGAATTTTCTGTATGCAACTGAGGTTTTTATAAAACTGATTGGCTTCATTTAGGCATATAAGAGGCTCTACATTTTCTATACTTATTTCTTCATTGTCCCATAAACTTTTAGTATTTTACTCTGGATTCATTGGATGTTTTGGGTTTGCTCTTTTAATTCTCACATGCCTTTTGCGCACCTTTTTTTCACAGTGTTGGAAACATCCACTGTTTGGATTTTTTACCTTCTAATCAGGAGAATTTTTCCATGAGATTTTAGAAATAACATACAGAACAGATTTGTCTTAATAAATGAACAAGTAACTTTTAGCCTATATTCTTTTTTTAGCTTCACTCTAAAGCCCTAGAATTTTTCTTCATTTTTTTCATGCTTTGATTAATTCTGTGTTTACTGACTTGATCTTATATCAAATAAAGTTTTTTTGTTGCCTTTACTCATTTTTGTATTACTTGCGCAGCCACTTTAATCTTACCTGACCTCCTCATTGAAAACTGTTCCTCTGCCTCACAGTACATAGGAACTCTTGTAAGACTGGAATTCTATTTCATGTCTAGACAAGAAAGAATTCTTCAGAAGAGATCTTTTCTGTTCTAAGCTATTTCTGTTGCAAATTTTGTTCTAAGGAAGGATTTGTTTCTCTCTTATTCCTTCCAAAGTATTTTATAATCTTTGGGGTTTTGCATTAATATATGCTCTTAGTGCCAATACATACCATTGTAGTGGAATCTGTCAGACTTCCTCTATCAGTCCTTCCCATCTTGTACTTGCAGTTCATATTTTGCTCCTTGTGAAGCAGTTCAGTCCTCTTGTTCTTTGGAAAATTCTTTTTCCTTCCCATGCAGATAATCTTCCAGCCTTTGGATGCCTTTTTTGAATAGCCTGGCTGCTTTGTAGGTTCAGCCAAGTGGTCATCTGCAACTATGGCTCATTTAAGCTCTCTGTTCCTTTGACCAGCTGGATTACTGGTGTATTCTTTGCATTTTCCATTTTGAGATATTACTGTTCATTAGATGATTCCAAGTGGTCAGAATTCCTCTTCCTTTTTTTTCCTAACTTTTACAGTTTGCCTTTTCTCACGTGTTTCTAGGCATGCAGAATGTGGCCTGATGATTATGAACTGCCAAACCACTTCCATGGTTTTTCATGGCTGGTCTATTCTTTTGCTTTCCTCTGAGTCAATGAGGCTGCCTGCTTCTGGGTCTCCAAGTATCTCCCAAACTTTCTGATACTGAATGTATTTGGTAGTTGTTCTCTCAAACCACAAATATTTTTTCCTTTGCAGCTATCAGCTTGAACATTTTATAGAGAAAGTTATTTCTGGCTCAGCAGAAGTGTTTAATGTGTTGTATATCCATTTCATGCCACTCTGATTCCATATCTGCCTGTCATAATTCTAAATGAAGAACTGTGTCAGAGAGATCTGTCTTGCAGTGAAAGCCACAGGCAGTTTTTTGCTGCTCCTGTTCGGGTGTAAGTGTGGTAATTAGTGGAGAGATGAGGTTGTTTAATTACTAGAGCATTCAGTTCAGCAGCATCTATGGGATTACATGTGATAAATTCACATTCAGTTAGATGAATTTAAGTTGCATAAATTCAGTAACAATACGCACATAGACACTCCTCTTTCACTGTCCTGACTTAGTGTCTAAAAGGCCACAGAACCCTCAACAACAACAAAGAACGCACAAAAAAACCCCCACCAAAACAACAAAAAAACCCCAACCAAACAAAAAAACACCTTGGAAATTTTAAACTCCCTTTGTGTACAAGTTCTGCTGTTGCCATCTCCAAATCCTTGTTACCCAGTATCCAGGGTCTGCTGGTCCAGGTAATCTTGCTCACTCACAGTTATTTTCTCTTGTTGGTAAGGGATTTTAGTGTAGAAGCAGTTGGCGATTTTGTGTATAAGCACCCTTGGCTCTATCCAAAATGCCATTAACTTAGTAAGAATATTGCAATTTACTAATGAAGATAAGAGTGAGAACATTTGGTAGTTGCTTTCACAGAATCATAGTTGTAGTGTTTCTTAGAATCATACTTGGAGATGGTACTCAGTAGGGATTCCTGCCCTCTCTTGTCATTTAAGAATTTAATGGTATCTGGAGTAGACTCAGCTGTTACAATAAGAATATAATTTGGTGCTGCCCTTTACTAAAGCACATTTATCTTAAATACATATTTAAACATAATATTTTTGTAGGCTTTTGTTCCAGAATGGAAATTTACAAAGTGATGAAGAGCAAAAGCTTTTGTAAAAATTCATCTCAGTTTTCTTCCTAAACTTCAATAGGCACTCCTATGAATCCTAGTAGTAATAATATTATATGCCTTTTAAGAGTTATTTTACATTAATGACTTCTGTTTAAAAAACTCTGTTTTCTAAGAATTCTGAGGAGTTGGACAGTATTCCTTTTTCTCTTGTTTACTCAGGTTTCACTCTGTTGAATAAAATGGCTCTATGATTTCAGTAGTTTAAGTTATTAGCTTCTTTTGTACCTAAAGTCCCCGATATGACTCTCCTTCCTGAACATTTTTAAGTGGTTTTTGTGCTTTATATGTACAGCAAAAATAAAGAGTATAATGCTCAAAAGAGGATTGAGAAAACATATGTCCTGTTTTATGTCCTTGATATACCCAGAACATGCTGAAGGCTTAATTTGTACAGGTTGTCCTCAATTTTCATTGTATAAGGCAGATATGAAGCTAAGTAAATGCAATTTTGCTGATTATTTTTATTGATTGTCAAATGTTTAGATCTGCAATTGGTTGTAATGACCTGCAGAGATAGGTGATCTATTATTACACATGCTAAAGGCTATGATTCTTTTCTCATGTTATTAGGACTGTCAGGCTAAGACTTGGCGAAGTCACCATGTGGCATTTTCACTTTACATCTGTCACTACAGTCTGAGTATGTAGCTGGTATACAATCTCTTTGCTCTGGTTTTAAATGCAAAATATATAGGCCATCAAGAATGTGAACACTGATATCTGAAGTAAAAGTTGAAGTAAAGTAAATGGATTTAGGACTTCATAAGCACTTTATCATGAATATGCTTCTGGCATTGTTTTAGAAGGAACAGTTTTAAAAGCCAGAAAGTCATATTTAATAATTAATGTCCTCACCCCTGAATTCTACAGCGCTTTGAGCTTCAAGATTCAGAAAAACACTTGTTTCCCAGGAAGATTACTAAAGTAGAAAGTGTACATGGAAACAAACCCTTCAGGGCTGATGTAACTGTCCAGATTGGTGAAAAAGAAGTGACATTCCAGGTATGAATTTATATATTCATCAAACTAGAATATGTTTTTAAAAATCACTAATTTGTTTTCGTCTCTTCAAGAATTTGATACTCACACTTGATACTAAAAGTTATTTGCACTGAGCATTTTTTTTTGGTAGAGTAACACATGGTATTTATTGGAGACACATTTAGATACTGGAATATTAGTTTATGGATACGCATGATTTTATTTCTAGATAAACTCATAGTTTCCTCCATGTGAATCATTACAGTTTGGATGAAAAAAAAAAGCCTTTCAATTTCTTTTTTTATTTTATTGGATTAGAATAGCAGAGAATACTTACGATGCTCTTAATGCTGCTTTCCCTTTTTCTTTTTGTAAGAACAATAGTCTGTCTTTGTTTACACTTCAAATAAAATCTAATGAGTGCTTGGTAATGTTCCGACACAGGATGTTGGGAAAATGGAACAAAGTAATCACATAAAATATGATTAGTTTGAGTTTCTTCCAATGAAGTTTATGACCTGCTAGGTGGTGAAATAAGTTCTTACTCAGGAAACAGATGCTGATCTGAGAATATGAAGCTGATGTTGAATTTGGAGAGTCTAGAGAGTCTGTAAAGAAGGTGAATTAGTGGGAGTCAGAGAGATTATAATAACATTGGTAAGGAATATCCTTGGAGAGTTTGTACCATGACAAAGTGAAGAGGGGAACACAGCAAATGGGAAATTTTCAGGAGAAGTTGAATCTGTAGAAACTTGATTCAATTCTTTTCTGAGGCAAAGATTTTTATTTTTGTTCGACACATAGGTGATACCTTCTGAAGGTGCTTCTGCAGAATGTCTCTGGGAACAGGAGGGCATAAGAAGTTTGCAGATGAAACAGTTCCCAGACTAGAGCAGGAAGTGGAAATGTAGAGCAAGTGCCTTAACGTGACAAACAATTGAAACTCTCCAAAGTTCGGGTCGAAGTAGCTCCTTCAGATTTTCACAATACTAATGGCAGTATCTCTTCCATGTTTCTCTGATGGGCAGTGAATATTGGTGACTTTTTATTTGTCTCTTGCATGAGCAGCCTGAAGTTCTTTGCATACCCCAATGCTGTAATTGTATTGATTTACATATTGTTAATTTTTTTCCTGAAGAGTGGGTGAAGGAGATGTGAAAGAGTTTATTTATTAGAAATTAGTTGATTTAATTTTGTGACAGTGACAGTTTCAAGTTTCATGGATGACAATTATCAGCAAATTACTACAGTAGTTTTGGACAAGCATAACCTAGTCCACACAAAGCCTAGAGTTATCACAATATAGCTTATTTAGCATTTTAATTTACTTTTTCTTTCTTACAGGTTCCAGCTGGAACTGGAATGTTAAAAAATTATTCTCGATCAGATACTTTCATAAGGACTTCCAGCCATAATCAACTGCTGGCAGAAATGATGCAATCCCATATGGTTAAAGATATGTGCTTAATTGGAGGAAAAGTAAGAATTTAAATATCTGTTCTCCCTTCTTCCCCATGATCTTTAGAATGTAATCTAATTAATATTTTTTAACTTTTTAGGGCTGTGGCAAAACAGTTATTGTGAAGGAGTTTGCGGATATACTGGGATACAGCATAGAACCTATCATGCTATACCAGGTAAGAAAAATATCTGCTGATGATCATGCTTTAAATATGATCTCAAATAGAGAATTTCTCACAGCACTAAAAGTGTTGGGTGTTTTTGCAAACCCAAAGCTCTGTCGAGCTTAACAGCACTGTCATAGCCAGTGGTCACTCGGTACATGTTTGGAAAGAATTGTCTGTCTTAGGTTGTAATATACTCTAACCTCATGGCATAAGCTGAAAAATTACAAGATTTAAAAGTAGAATTAATTAATTTGCTAGCTTTTCACACAGAGATCACATGTGTAAGGTTTTCTCCATAACCCTGAGGGACAAAAGTGCTTAAATAAAATATGAAGTCAAGAGTCTCCTATGCCCTTATGAGTCAAAATACACCCAATATAACAGGATTTATGGTTGTGAGTGATAATTGTCAATGCTGCAGGGAAACATTAGCATCAGATTTAATGCAATATACTGGTATCTTTCTTCCATCCCTTTTCTGCTTTAAATTTTTCCCAGATGACATGGAGACCTCCAAAGGAAGAAATGGCAGTGGCATCTGATTTAAAAGTGTACTGGCATGTAGGGAGAAACACTGACAGAGATGGGTGGTGAGGTTGAATGGTTGAAAAATTGAGAGGAAAATAGAAAAGCAAAATAGTGATGATGATGAAAAAAGACAGTCCATTTTATGTTTTCCTGCACTGTTGAGAACCTCCCCAGACAGGATCCCAGTGCTTTTCCTTCCCCCCTCTATGGCTTCAGCTGATAAGGGTGAAGACTTTGAAATTCTGGCTGCATAACTGGAGTCAGACAGATGATTTCTGCCCTTTTCTTACACTTTAACGTGGCCGAGTGTGAGCCGATTTGGGTTCCAGGGCTACATATCCTCATCAGTGTAATGTCATGTTCATAGTAATATACCTGGATTCCCAGCAGTGCCTGTTATCTTTGTATAGTGGTCTATTAAAATAGGCATATAGTTTCTGAGTCAGAGCCGTGTGTTGAGCTACTCTGCGTACTTCTCTCTACGCTTGTCACTGTAATCATAGTTTTAATTCATCCCAGAAAAATAACTTCTGCAACTTGACAAACCTGCTTAAGGACAAGTACATCCTAACCCTTGTATTGGTGCATGCAATAAAATATTGGGTATTCACCAGCAAAATTAGATACTTATTTGATTAAAAACATTGCCACTGTTTCTCAACTTCCTACCTTTAATTAGTATGGCTTCGATGAAGATGAGCAGAAGGCTTCATTTTTGGAGGCACGAAAGCAGAGCTGACAATGGAACTATTTATTTAGTAAACATCTTTCTTTCAAAGAAATCTGTAATTCCTATACAAATAAAATCTAGGAAAGGATTTGAGGTGTTTCCCACTGAAGTGGACCTCTCCTTTGATTTCACCAGGGTTTGATCAAGCTCAGAGGGCAAAGGGGTTTTATAGAAAGGCTTTCAGTGATAGCCGAGGTGATACCTTGGCTGTGTAGCCAAGCCTAGGTAAAATCCACGTATGTATCTATACCTATAAATGTTTCCTTAATATACAATGTGTTACATAAACTCAAAAGTTTTAACAAAAAGCAGTGTATAAAAATATTATTGAATGTAGCTGAGCTATAAATAGAATTTCAGAATGCATTTGTTTCTCTTAAAATATATAATAACATATCAGGGGCTTTGCATTGCAAAGTAATAGGATAATTTAATGATGGAACAAATGTTAAATTCATACAGTAGTTCAGCGGTGAAGACTATGAAAAGTTTGATAATGCTGTAAATTTAGCATTTTTTTCTACTTTGGTTCAAAAAACTGGCTTCTGATTTTTTCAGAGAGACATCATACTGTCCTGAACCCATTTCTAAAATTAAGGAGGTTTCTCTTTGTTCTATGGTTCATATTTATTTTCCGATAATTTCTGCAGGCACAAAAATGAGTAGAGGGACACTTACCTTTGGTCTGCAGCAATAGCACTGTTTCTCCTCAGGCTCACTGAAGAAATGAATTCTTGGATTTTTTAAATATATATAGTCTTTACTTTTAATATTTCCTTCATTCTTTGCAACTGAAGTTGATTTACGGACTTGAATAGTGTGAAAAGGCGTATCTCTCTATGTTGATTTCTCAGAAAAAACAACTCTAAAAGCTTTTGTGTTGGTGGTGAGGTGAAAATCAAATTTACCTAAAGCAAACCTTTTGGAACATAGATCATCTCTTATGCTAATAGTTGGCTGAGAGAGCAGATCCTGTCTCATATGCGATATCTGACATCATTATACGGATTTCTCATTATATGCAGTTCCATGTAGGTAAATTGCTGAGAAAGGAAACTCATCCTGATTAGGAAAGGTTTGTTTTTAAGTTGTCTCTTAATGCAGTTAAGCAACAGCAAATGAGAAGCAGCAGCCAGCTAGTGCTTTGTGGGCTGTAGCTAGGGAACTTCTAGTTCAAATTGCTTAAAATAAAATATTTTCTCCCCCCAGAGTTTCAGAGGGGGGGGAAAAAGTAACAGTCAAAATGATGTTATAAGTTTTCCAGCAACTTGCTCCTTTTCTTCCCTAGCAAAAACAGTTCTGTAAGCACTTCACTAGTGTTTGTGTACTGTGATGTTTTTGTTTCTAGGACTTTTTTTTTTCGCCTGACCTCATAATTTTTCTTTACCAAATCCTTCCAGTTTTTTATTTGTGAAATACTAACAAACGATGAGTCCAAATTGGCGTGAAAAGCAGGAAACATAGATTCTTCACCTCATAATTGCCAAGAACACGATTAGTACTACAAGCCATGAAAAATGTCTGGGTTGTTGGCTTGTGTTGATATAGCTGCTAAAGGGAGTGGAATAGAAGTCATTCTACTTGTTTTTTCTCCTAAACATCTTTTTTTTTCCTATATACAAACTGCTCTTGAAAATAAACAATGAAACTTAAAACACAGAAGTTGTAATGACTGTTACAAATTAAAATAAGCTTTTTGTTTCACAGGACAATATATTGTTGCCATTGCTTTGTCCAAAATAAGAGGAATAATTAATTCTTATACTTCAGTTACCTCCAAAGGGAGTATTATAACATTAGTTTTAATATCATATATTAAGTGATTTGAATAAAATTTATTAAAAATTTGGTTAGAGTAAATAAATAAAAACAATAAATCACTGGGCAGGTACTTAGCCATAAAATAAGTTCCTTAGAAAAACTGTGCAGGTGTTAGCAATGGTGTTCCTATTTAATAATCCCTAAATTGAATCTCATTCAACCATTTAAGCCACAATGTTAAATTCTTGTTATATTTCAGAAAATATTTTGTTCAAAATACTCCTCTGAGTTTATCTGCAGAAAATCAATGTGTGGTTCTCATTGTTGGTAGTAGAGATGGCCATGCTGTTTAGCATACCCAGTCAATTCATACTGTATGTTGTTTCATTTCTCTCCAGGTGAATTATCAAAAAGTATGTTAGTTAAATATTCATTACAGCATTTACTAGCTGCTGAATGCACAGTTCTTAAACAAGTCCTAAACCCACATTTTTCTCTCTCTTTTATAAAAATGTTTCGTGTCTAATTCATCAATAAAATACGGAAGAGTGAACACAGCAGTAAAACAACAAAAATGCAATAGTAAAAATACGGTATGGTTTTGTGGGTTTGAATGTGAGACTTTAAATTAGACAAATGTGGAAGCACTGAGGGAACCAGACTTTGTCCTGTTATTTTAGGGCTTTTAAGGAAATGTAGAAAAAGGAAATTATTCAGGCCATATGACGTAATGTATTCTATTTTTATTCTTTAAAGTTCAAAGGGTTTATAGTTGTGAAAAGGACATATGCAAAAGCTACAATTACAATAGAAAATATGTTTTTTATCTGATTTTAGGTTAAGTTGTGCTCACGGGACAGCCTGAGGAAGGAATTTAGTCTTCCAGGTCACAAAATTCCTATTACGTCTTTGTTTCTCTAGTGCTTACCTGTTGTAATGGAACATCTAGAATATGTGTGCTGGAGGATATGCTAGATGTTGTCTTTGGTTTTGTTTTTCCCCTTAAGCATTATTTTGTGATAGGCTATGTAATTTTGATAAATTCTGTGTTACAGGCTTTTTTATTACCCTGTTCGTTATTCTCTGATGCTTCCACTGCATTTTCCTGCTGAGAGGTGGAATGTCATGCTGGTTTGTGTTCAAGATTAATGATGAAATCTTTGCTCTTTCAGGTGGCTTCCATATGAAAGAAGCTATTTTTGTTTGCTCCAGGTGTAAATTGCTGCCCCCTTCTGTACACAGGGCTGTGTACAAGTTGTCAATTGCTTGTGTTTTGTTAAAGGGGCAGGGGGGAGAAAGGCTTTTGTTCTTGTTTCAAAGAGGTGATATGGACAAGTGTAGAACTTCCAAAGGCTGTTTAACACTTTGTGAGTAGATTTGTGTGCGTATTTCTAATAAATACTCTTCGAAAAAGTAATTGAAGATTTCGTGCTAATCTTCCTAATATTCTTGGGAAGAACAGAATGCAGTTTTTTAAGGAGAAAGCGTGTACTCCTAAGTTAAGAAAATGGATCATAAATATATTCTTCTGATGGACTGATACTTCCAGGATATGACGGCTAGAGATTTGCTACAGCAAAGGTACACTCTTCCGAATGGAGACACTGCTTGGAGACCATCGCCGCTTGTCACTGCAGCTCTGGAAGGAAAGCTTGTTCTTCTTGATGGCATTCATCGAATTAACCCTGGCACTCTAGCTGTACTCCAAAGGTCAGGATGTGAGCATGGAGAAGTTGGGTGCACGTGATGTGTGTGTTGAGTGCGTGCATACTGAGACCTTAAGTTCCTGCTGGTGAATATGGCTTTGGAACTTCGGGAATACTGTAAAGATCAAGCTGAGCACTGAAGTTTCATAGAATATATAGTGCTCATTTTTTTTATGTAAAAGCAGAAACAATTCTTTCATTTTTTGTAAGCCTAAAATAATACAGGAAATTTCAGCCTGTTGTAAATTTGGAGTCTAAGTCTGAATTTTGGAATAAGCTAGATTTTATTCTAAAATTATGAAATCTAAAAATTAGCAATATTTGTGCAACAATTTTAAAATACAAGATGTCAGAAAACATTTTAAATACTTTGAGTGCATTCTGCTTCTAAACAAGCATTTTATAAAGTATGTTACACAGCATACTTTGTATTGATTGCAAAGAACTCTTTCTAAACATTATTTCAAAATTCAATAAAAAGTAAATTTAGCTTTGCAGAACACAATAATAGCAAATACTATGTTAATTGTACTGTCAGGTCAAATTTTTATGCCATTTTATATGCATGCGTCATATACTGCCTTTTAAAGACTAAAGGACATTGCGAGCTTTAAAAGCAGGTTGTAGCAAAAGCATTTTCTGCTTTCTCTTATCATATATATATGCAGAAGGACAGAACAGAGAATCATACTTGCCTGTGGTTTTGCCTTTTCGTATGTTTAGCTTTCCCTTCTGATTTTTAGTTCTGACATGTGCATGTGTTGTGGCTAATCAGCTTCTGCATATCACAGAATAAAAGCTGGGTCTGTATGTATGTTAATCATTAAAGCCAGCTGAAAGATAGCGCTTCAAGAAATAAAAGTATATTACTTGGTACAAGCATAACTAAAAAGCTGTTTTCATGTCATTTATGCACACTCCACTGGTAAGACAGATTTTTTTTGTTTTTCTTATTCTTACCATATGGATTTAAACTAAGTTGACAGACTATGCGCTAAAACTTATGTATGTTATTTTACCTCCATGCGTGGATCCATCTTGAGTTGGTATCATTTTTTCTTTTTACTGTGGCCCATGTTAACTGAGATAGGTTTAAAAAACCACCTTAATTGTTATAAATGTTTTAAAAATTAGTCAAAGGCTAGATAGAGCTTTTTCTTTATTTTCAGACTAATACATGACAGAGAACTGACTCTCTATGATGGCACCAGATTGTTAAGGGAAGATAGATACCAAAACCTAAAAGAAGAATTACAGCTCTCTGATGAGAAACTGCAGGAAAGGTAAAGTGTCTGCTACGACTATAGAATGTAACAGCATTTCAATTTTTTCATTTTTTTTCTAATAAAAAAACCTGAAAAATGCTTTTCTATTTAATTTATGCCTTCTAATTGCTAAGAGAAGCTTCTTTTAAACATCAAGTTTTTCTTGAGCTCTATTTCTTTATGTGGTATGGCAAAATTATATCCTGTTTAGAGTGCTTGAAGTAAAAGGAAAACATTCAACATCCTTTAAGAGAAGGAGTTAAAAATAGAGGAGAAATTATAAGTAGATACAAAAATAGATCTAAAGCTATATGATACTTAATTTTGGAACATTTTATTAAAAGTCTTGGAAAATAAAGCTAAATTGAAGTTAAATACTACTTTTTACTTTCTTTTGCCTCATGAGCTAGAAAGCTGGTATTTAATTTACAGCTAATATGGGGCAGGAAATCCTAAGGATGGGTTGGGACCCATTATGCTTATTCTTTTTGTTCTTTACTTCCAATTGTCTGCTATAAACATTCCACAGATAGAAATGTTTCCTAGTCCTCTGAGGGCATACTTGATACATGGTCAAACAGTGCTGACCGATTTTGGTTAATGGGAGGGATATTATTGATTGTGTCTCAGAACAAACACAATCTAATATTCAGTAATATATAAGGAGCTAAACATATTGTGATTCTGAAATGGATCTACTCTCTGAAAAAACAGTTGGAATTTTATGTCAGACATTCATGCTCATATTTATGCCGCAGGGTGTGTGTGTGTCCAAACTTTGAGGAGGCCTGGGTTATAGCAAGGGTGCACTCACGATGTTTTCTCTCAATTGTCTCACTGAATCTGATTTTTTTCTTTGATCTTCATAGTCCACCCTTTAGAAAAGCTGCTTTTCTTTTACTACCTAGTTGTTTCCATATTTCTGGTTCCCTTTTTGATCAAAATACAGTGGGTTTAAAAAAAGAAAAAAGGCAAGAAATGCCCCTACAAAACCAATAAAAAACCCAAACCTTATTCTAAGTTATTTGTTGCAAATTGTATCCACACTGCTGAGGCCATGCACCTATCTAGGTGATCATTTCCTGCATTTATTTTATTTGAGTGAAGAACTATATATCAGGGAAGTGTTCTGTTTATCAGGATTTTAAGCACAGACTTTAAAAAGAGCAGCAAAAATCTCCAAGGGCCTATCTGGGATGGTATCCCAACTTTGCATCGGACTTCATACTATGAAATACATCTGTTGTGCCAGTCTCCTCCATGCTCCGTGTTCATGGTCTTGTCCAAGGTGCTTTCAGGCAGAATGGCAGTGGCTGTACTGGTTTGTCTAGTACCCTATAGGTTATTGCCAATATACTCCAAAAACATGGACAGTTCATCACACATTCCTC
This sequence comes from Falcunculus frontatus, assembly GCA_013398115.1. Taxonomy (NCBI): domain Eukaryota; kingdom Metazoa; phylum Chordata; class Aves; order Passeriformes; genus Falcunculus; species Falcunculus frontatus. Next base: position 761,585 of record VZRV01007602.1, on the reverse strand, counting down.
TTCAGAGCTGCCACTGCTAGTGGATCAAATCTCTCTCACAAGAGTAGAGATTTACATCTGGATCCTGTGCCTCCTTTTTTTTCTAACAATGGCTGTTTTGGCAGTGGAGTCCCTTCAATCTTAATTATCTGTTAGTCCATGAGCACTGTCCAAGCCATCTTCTTTAATAATTGTTCTGCAGACCCTTCTCCTTTCTGTGTCGCCTCTGTATGTACTTTCCTTACTTTCAGTCTCATTAAGTAACCTTTTGGTTCAGCTGTTCAGTGGTAATTGTGCATTGCTTTTGGCTACTTTGGAGGCTCCAAAAGTTGGGGTTTTTTTTGCTTTCCTTGAAAGGCTGTCTCTCTTTCCTTCAGATCTCAATGTACTACTTTTACCTAACCGCTTCAATATTTTGCAATATAGTGTTTTGTGAGTTGCTAAGCTCTTAATTATCTGTTTGACTGACAGTGAACTTTCACCCTCTAATCCATAAGTGAAGGGTGTCTGTTGTATTGGACAAGAAGGCATTTATGGTTAGTACATGGTCTTAGAAACAAACAGATACCCTGTTGTGTAGGCATTCGTATTTCTGGAAGCTCAGTGTGACCATTTAGCACCATCTTGGATGCAGATGAGAATTCTAGCTCCTGAATTACCTGAAGTCCATTTTGCTGAGAATCCTATCTTCTCCTAGATGAAATGTTCAATCTGCCTTTGTTTTCTGTACTGACTTATTAAAAAAAAAAACTAGGTTAAAGTAATGCAAACATGTAACTACTTTGGTTTTGTCTTTGGGCTTCTTTGGCATCACTGGACGACTCCTCTATAGAGAGTGTACTGTTCTCATCAGCCCTTGAGGAACTGAAGGTGTTTCAGGACCTCATCCTGGTTTTGGTGCCTTCCATATTCTGAAAATATCACTACCTTTTAACTGACTCCAGGATGTGATGTCAGTAATTGCTGTTTGATTCCAGGACTGTACTCCTCCTTGCTATTCATCCCTTTCAGCAGTGGTTACCAGTCACTGCAAACTTTACTACCTTCCACTGTTGTGGAATCCAGCATCAAATTATATCTGAGATACTGACATCTGATTTAATCACAGATTTTAATCACGACAGTGCTAGCCATTCGTGCTTTGCCTGCAATGTTGTCTATGGAGAAGTTACATAGAGTATGTTGTAACATGAATTTATTAGCAGATTGGTTGGGCAGAGTCTTACCTAAATCACAACTAAGAGATGCTTTTCATATTGATGAGAGACATCTCTCTTGCTGCATGTCAATAACTGTGGCTAGTGGCCTTAGCTGGATTTCTGGTGTTAGAGGAAGATGAAAACACAGCTTTACTTATCCTAATTTGCTGTATTTGACTAAAGTAATTTCAGTATAACTGCTCTTTGCCAGGCCTGTGGAATATATGATGTCATTCCCAGTTTTGTTGGGACTGAATCTGCAATGTTTGCATGACCCATTAAGTTTACCTAATTTTCCAATAAGGGAATATTAATATGTTCCCACAGTTTTAGTGCGTTTAATTTTTAGTGCTTCAATAGTCAGTATACTCATATGTATAGTAGAAGAGAAAGAAGAAGAGTATCAAGAGGTTTGCTTGGGTTTTTTTACTAAAGGGATGGTATTTCAGATCACACTGTGATCTGGAGAAATCATATGCCTCTGTGTACACCATGCTGGTGTTATTAGAAGTGCTGGCTAAAGAGGAAAGTGTGGTTTGGTTTTCAAATCATCTTCAGTTTTTGCAGATTATAGCACTGTTATTTGTAAGTTATATTTTTGACAACATTTCAAAGTTTTATTACTTTCGTAAGAGCTAATAAAGTATATTCTAATTTTAAATGATGTTATTTATTGTCATTGAGTAATATGTTCGCTATTATTTCATTACATTTCTACATCTGTAGAAAAATTTGCATTTTTCTAAGAAGGGGTTCAAGCTGGTGGGTACAATAGCTCTCTCAGGAGTGACAGGTGCAAGCAGTGCATTGCCCTTGGGACACTTTGGGATACTCCTTGGCCTGCTGAAAGCCTCTAAGCTACAAGGTAACTAGTGGTGGCCACAGAGTCCTTTTTCATATATCCTTTATTATGCCAGTTTGGCTGTGAATTTAAGTTAGCAAATGGTCATAGAAAGAACATGTTCGCTCCTTTGAGGAAACTAAGAATTCATGTTTATGAGTTTAAGGAGAAGAAAAAAAGCTGCCCTTGAGAAACTGACAGGTGGTCCTTAAAGATATTTTGCATATAGCTGCTGATACCTTATTTATTTAATGATTGCATGATTCATTTCCCTGAACAAGTTCAGAGAGTAAGAGAAAGTGTGTCCAAGTACTGTGCATATCCAAGATTTCTGCATAGAATTTCTTCTGTAATCATCCATTACTTCACCGAGACAGATGCTGTAAAGGTAGCACACAGCCTTTACAAATCAAGCAGCGAAGTGTTTGTCTCAGCACGCAGTGTTTAACCTGTTTGTGTGGATATACCCCCCACAACACACACAGATGCTAAGGTCTTGGTGTGGTGAGCAGAAAGGCAGCTATTACAGGAAAATCTAGGAGTAGGTACATAATAGGATAGTTCAAAAACTAAAAGAAGTCTTTCATAATGCATGGGTGGTTTTAATGCCTTGCCGACAGTGGATTATTTTCCATGTGATTAGGTTGAAAGAGTATGCACAGTAGATAAGACAAATATGAAGTGTGGCAGGGAGTGAATTTATCAAGCAATAGAATTTTTAATTACTTACATTTTTTAGCTTTTACTTCATTTGTTGTTTAGGGGTTTCGCTTTTTTCCACTTTAGTGAATTTTAAGATAATGTCATCTGTTAATTTTAGACTGTGGTGAAATTTAAAAGAAACAGCAAGAAAATAACAAGTCATTTTGGTGCTAGTATTCTAATAATTCCCCACTTAGAAAATTTGATAGAAAATGAGATTTATTAAATCATGTTACAGGGAGAGAGAACCAAAAATAGTTTAGTCTTGCAAAGTGGCATTAAAAATGCCGTTCTGCATTTTATTTTATTTTTTTAATGAGAATTTTCAATTGCTCAGGAGCATAGTCAATAACAAGAAAATCTTGCCCTAAAATCACCCTGATCATGCTGTGCGTGATTTTCTTTGTGAGAGCAATGGTGGTAATCCTTGGCTGAAATTAAACAGTGATGTCAAAAGAAGGACACTCATTTTATTAGGGGCGTGCCTTGCTGCCTGTATTGTCAGTAAATGTTTAATAGAGAGAAGGATAGAGACTCTTTGCATGAATCAATTAATATCAAATCTTCCCACTGTGTTTGAGGCTCATTAATTTAAAAGATGCCAAGTTTTTAACGAGATACACTTACTTCATCTTCATTTGTAAACCCCACAAGATTTCTTGTCATGTCGAAGATTTCCTTTCTTATAAAGTATAGCTCCATGTAGGAGCTCTCCATATTGTATTATTTTTGAGACTTGATCTGTAATGTGGTGGAACATCTTTGAAGCTCTTCAGTTGTGCTGATGGAAGATGGGAACTTACAGAGCACTGCAGAACTAAGTAATTGATGGTATTTGTTTAATAATACACTTAGCCTGACATTTTCAGCGTTGCAAACATCAGTCCAAACAATAGGCTTTTGAAATAGTGTTATTCATGTTTACAACCTGGAAACCTACACCTCTGATATTGTCAGTGAATTTAACTGGTATCACCATGTTAGCTTGCCCTGACTTCGCATCTCCTCTCCTCCCACTTCTTTCCATGCCCTCCCTGGCTGTCCCCACCATGCCCTTTGAGGGCAGGGACTAGGAGGTGATAAAAAAGAAATGCGATTCCTTTACCAGGAATGATACAAAAGAAATGATTCCTTCACCAGAAAAGTTGACTCCTTCTTGTGTTCTCCTATGGTATTGCAGAAGGGCCAGAATATGACAGATTTCTGGAGGAGGGTTGCTTTTTTTCTTAGTAATGTAAGGCAAGGTAAGTCTGAAAGTATGTATTTATCCTATCTAGGAGATGTTTTCTTCTATAATAAAGTTGGCTAATGTTCTCTGACCTTCTTTTATGCTTATTGACAGTGACATTCCCATTGGTTCCTCTTTCATGTGATGTTTTCAGACATCTATTTCTATTTTTATCAATCAGGGAGTAGCTTCTAGGCTTATGACTTTCAGCTGAGAATAACTCATGCCACTGCCTTTGTTTGCTTTGGTACAAGAGACTGCTGTAATTGCCCTGTTGTATCACAGGTTTATTGTGATGAACAGATGAGCCAGCTGTGCAGTAGGTTTGTCAATTTGTCTTCAGTAATTTGTATGGAAAATGACATGGTAACAGCAATATAACTGCCTAATCGAATTTCACTTGTTTTTTCCAAATGAACATCCTCTATTTTAATAAGAGTACTGTAAAATTAGTTGATGAAAACAGGCCCTCCTTGCACAAAATTTGACTGGCTTTTGTATCTGACATGTTACTCCATTGTTTCTGCTGCTTCTGGAGATGATCTCGGTTGGTCAAAGCATGGTGCTAATAACACCAAGGTCACAGGTCCGATCTCTGTATGGGCAATTCACTTAAGAGTTGGACTTGATGATCCTTCTGGGTTGCTTTCAGCTCAGACTATTCAGTGATTCTGTGTGATGCTGTTATCATGCAGGTATGCTGATTAATGGTACCAATGAGTGCCCTGTCAGAGGAGGTGAAAATATTACAGAGATGAGGGATGCAAAAGATGCAAAGAAGGCAAAGATATCAAAGTCCAAGGCAGCAGTCTTTTAGTTCCCTAACATACACATCGAAAAGTTGTATATTTAAGTTTGTGTTGCAAGTTCCTGTTATCTTCAGTGGAGTCAAGACTATTAGTTACCAAATCCCAATGTGAGAACTGGGAAACACTGATTTAAGCTCGCAGGTCAGTCCCATGAAGATTTAAAAACCAATTATAATAAAAGTACCTTTTACAACCAGGAACAGTGCATGTGTTTTCACAGGAAGCTGTGGAGGCAGATAGGGTGAAGAACAGAAGTTCAGAATGGTATTAGAAAAAAATTTTGGGCAAAGCAAAATTAAAGCAAATAGAGATCTGTCCTCTGATATCTTTGGACATATGATTGTGGGTGTTGAAAGAGTATGAGAGGGACAGACTACTGCTTGTGGCTAGACTTTTGTGCTTGGTTGATTTAAGGAGCCAGGATGGCAATTCTGAAGTTCTTGTAAATCTTAATCTTCCACTGGAGAGACCTGTCTCCTGCTGACTCTAAAATGAGCCAGGGGTGAAGTGATTGGTTTGGTCTTTGAAGCCTAACTTTCAGGAGCATTATGAAATTAGACATATTAATCTAAGGACCACAGAGAGTATCTGTAAGAGAATGTTTCTAAACTGTTACTAAATTCAGCTCTTCACAGTATCTAGGCAAATCTCTACAGTGCCATAATTCTGTCAGTCTAATTCAGTAAAAGAAGTTACTCATTACTGAAGCTCTGCTAGGTCTTGTTTTCTCCCAGAGTTGACTCAGAGACACCCTGTTTTAGGTAAAGCACTTGTAAAAGTCCATTAAATGAGTGAGATGTGCCCATTTCAGACATACACCACAGTAGATTGTAGCTTAGTTGGTGGTATTTGTCCGTCTTGAGGCATGCAGGTCCTGTTGCAGATGAAGAGACTTGGGTACACTTCTGAGCATTAAAAACGTGTAAATTTATAAAATATCAAGTCACATTATGCAGGCTTTGTCTTTTTCTGAAAAATAAAATTGCATTGCAAATGATCTTAATATACTATGATATGTTTCAGTACAATAATTTATCTTTTTTTCATCTACTGTAAAAATTAAATCTGATATTCATTGCTTAAGCCAGGTAATGCATTTTTAAAATCTTTTTTTGCAGGTCTATCTTTCCTATCCATCCTTCTTTCAGAATAGTGGTCTTAGCAGAACCTCCTGTCATTGGAAGTAGTACCCAACAGTGGCTGGGTCCAGAGTTTTTGACACTGTTTCTTTTTCATAATGTTCGATCTTTAAGCAAGAGTGAAGAAACTGAAGTTATTAAACAAATGGTAAGTACATTCATTACCAGCTATTGCTTACTGAACAAGATTATTTGCTACATAAAAAATATATTGCAGTTTCAGTGTAGCATAAAGGAGCTGATTTTCAAAGCTTATCAAAGTGGCATATCTGCTTATCTTTTAATGGTATAATTCTTTTCTTAATATTAAATGCTGCTGTAATAAAAAATACTCTTTGTCATAAAGCAACTGTGGTAACTCTGTACTTACTGCATATGTGGAACTTGGATATCTTGCAGTAAGATTAATACTGTTTTTCTTTCAACCAGATTCCAAGTGTACCCACTGTTGCTGTGGAAAAGTTGTTGTCAGTAACACACAAGCTTCGGGAGACAAATGATGCCACCGTGAGCCCTTTTTTTTTCTTTTTTCTCTTTGAATTTACTGTCTCCTACTGTGACTGTCTTAACAAAGGCCAGGTGAAACATGCTAAGCTATAGTGTTATTTCAAAGGCTGCCTGATTGGAAAACCAGCCCCAGAAAACTATTGCTGACAATTACTGTGCTGCATACGATAAACTTCTTTGATTTATGATGTATGTATTTGGAGTGTCCGTAAGTAAAGCTTTTAGGAATTTGCACAAATCCCAGAGAATCAAGAACAGAACACATGTTGTCAGTGAGTTTAGGTATGTGGCTCACAGTGAAACATGCTGAGGTGCTTTTTGAATATGTATGGATATAATCACATGTGTTCAGATATTTTTTGACTACCTTGCTTTAGTAATTGGAAAATTGATAGCTGAAATTATTGGGGCTTTTTGGGCAATAGGAGCTATGTAGTTGTTATAAAATGACAATGGGCAGCAGCAGAGACTCAGAAAAAAGAAAGCTCCTGAGCTCCTGGCTGCATTACTGCCATAGGCTATTCTATTAAAGAAGTAATGTCAAGAGAAATAAGTTCTGCTGACAAAGTGACCACAGAATTCTTTAAAAAATATAGAATTAAATCATGGTGAAAAGAAAAAGAAGTCATTGCTATGGCAACTAAAACACAGCATGCTTTTGATGTAAGTAAAATGTAAAACATTTTAGTGGAATCCAGTGGTTTAACTGGTATGCAAATTTAATCCATTGTCCGTAGTTTTCATGATTTTAACATGGGTAATAGTTTTTATAGTTTTACTACTTAAGAAGCTGAGAGAGGCTGTTATGCTCTTTTGAGCTTAAAAACGTAAGTGAAAAACTGACTTCTAGGTCCACTGTTGGGACAGTTGTAATTTTTATTGAGCTTCCTATATCTAATGTGTAAATGTATCAGTTTTGACATCTTTGGAGACATACCATGCCTGAATAAAGCATCACAAAAATCCTTTCCATATACGTGGGTATCTGTAGAATTGTGAAATATCTAAATGAATTACATGATGCTGGATGAGAAGTGGGTCACAGTATAGGGAGGATTCTTGTAGATCAGTAGTGACATGAGACATGTTGGGAACAGCACACCTGTGCAGAGAGATGAAATGTGTGCCTTAGGTACTTAGGCTATTTATAGAGTTGTCTAAGTAAATAAGCCTCTGCCAGAGATTTTCCTGAAATATTAACCATTGTTTAAAGTGATTTTGATAACAATAGAATACCTGTAGACTGTTCGCCCTATGGGCGTTGTCTGCGTCATTGTAATTGTTTGCTTGATTTACAATAGAATCTGGAGACCACAATCAAGATCCTGTTGAATTAGATGCCTCATAGATAGATATTAAAAAAATTATCACTAACACAGTTTTGAGTTTACAGTTGTTCAATATGTAAAAAAAAAAAACAGGTAAGAGAGGAGGAAATTTTGTTGACAAAACTTTCAACTACCAGTTACAGATACTCAGAAGATGTGATACAACTTTTCCTCAATGGTCCTATTTATGGATAGTAAGGAAGGAGCCCTTACCCTTCCCCCTTGCCCTTGCTTCAGGCATGGCTGAGTAGGTCTTGAAGTAACACATGAAATGCCATCATTTACATCACAGTGTCCACAGTGCTGGGTTGTAAACTATGGTTGTTCAGAAGATGCTTCGCAATCTTCTGTCAATGAAAGCAGGAAGAGCAGGAGTAGTAATCTTTGCTGTTAGTCCAATCTAAGTAATTCTTGCTCATAGCTCAGAGATATGCTAAAAAGTCTTATTCTTTGCTTTCTCATAATTTGAGAGAAGTTTTGTATTATTTCATAGAACTAACTTTTTTTTTTTTAGATTTAAATGCCTTTTTGTCAAAACTGCCATTTTTCAAGGGAAAGAATTGATGATATTTCTCATGCTTAAAAATTAATAACAGGGGAAAAAGGGCCTGAAATTCATGAAGTGTTGCTTTTCTCTATTTTTTCCCCTGGATTTCAAATGTCAAGTTGTTTTTTTTTTCCAAATGAAACAGCGTCATATATTAAGGTAATTTTAATGCCATTAGAAATCTTATATAAACTTATGTAAACCCAAACAAAACATTTTGAAATTACCTAATTAAAATATTTCACTTGACACAGGCAAAACATGGCGTGACTTATCAGATCACACTCATTGTTGTGTGTTTCCTGCTAAAATAAGGAACCTGTTTGTATTAGATACCTTCATCCGGTAGATATAATTATAGAATGATTTTTTTCTCAGTCTTTGGATCTTTCTTTAAATACATGGTCACATGTTTTGTAGTTCTGTTTGTTTGGGTTTTTTAATTTTGCTGTGTTTGTTTGAGGTCTGCCTTCCCAAGCATTGAATAATTTCTGTAAATCTTTGCTAATCATGTTCAGCTTTTAGCATTTGTTTTAACATGTGGACAACAGCAAAGGACACAGTGTTCCAGTAATGGCCCGCCCAGAAGGCGTGTGCAGAGGTGATACAATCTCCATACTGCTGCCCACTGTTGTGTTGTGTTTACATCTAAGAATCCTGCCAGACCTTTTGCCAGAGTGTTACATGTGGAGCTCATGTTCAGTTTGTGAAGAGCAGATGAGTTTTTAGCACATTGATCCTTTCACAGTAGCTGACCTGCTTGTTATTGCTGGAATTAATGTTATGGTTTATATTGCACATAAAATTCAGTTCACAGCACATTTTTCTTCCTGTTGCTTATCAAGTGATATTTTAAGGCTAATCTTTTGATGACATAATGATTTCCATGACAGTGACTTATTGCAAAAAATAAAGAATTACAGCTTGCCTGTTAAAGTGCACGGGTTGCTGTAGAAGGCACAAAGCATCTATGAATTAGGAGAAAAGTTGAAATAATTCCTTTTGGATTACATTTTTCTCCTGACTTGTTCAATCTAAATCCCTCACATGGATTAAATAATTAAACTACCCTGTATTTTTTGACAGGCACAGTCACTGGCCTCATTTTTATCTACTCGACAACTGTTGCGAATTTGTCGTCGACTGTCGCAACATCCAGATGAAAGCCTTTATGATGCTGTTAATAAGGCCTGCCTTTCCAGGTAGAACTGCTAGTTTTGGTGGAAGTTCAAGAGCTTCTTGGTCAGTTGCTAATGTGCAAGATAGCTTTTGTTTTAGTAAATAATGTAACTGTTGTCTTGCTCCTTGAAGTTGGTCATTTAAAAAAAAGTATTTCTGTGTTATTCTCAAACCTGGAAGGTAAGTAGAAAGGACTTGGTACTCTTTTCCCATCTCTATGAAAATAGGTCATTACATTATATAAATTAGGTCACTGTTGTCAGCATTGCTTCACTGTCTAAAAACACTCTAAGCAGAGCCATATTAATGTCTAGTGTGACTGATGTTTCATGGACACTTGGTTTCAGTTCTAAAAGCTGAAACCTAGAAAAGTTATGAGGGTTTTGTTACTTTGGGATTTTGTTTGTGGGTTTTGGTTTGTTTGGGCTTTCATGGTTTGGGGATTTTTTGGGGTTTTTTCCTCTTTTCAAAAGAAAGCAAATTGTTATTATCAAAAGGTTTGGAAAACTGAAAGGGCCTAGTTCTAGACACCTCAGAGCTTACTCTTTCTCTCTGAAACCTGAGGTCCAAATCAACTGAGTCATGAGAAAAGGTATTTCCAAAAAACCGTTGTTTCTATTGTAGCTCTTTCAACAGAATGAGGACATTACATACCTCCAGTTCTAAACCACCCTACATTACAGCCCTCTTGCAATATTTAATAACACTGAACTCTTTTAAAATGAGTGCACAGCCACAAGTGTAGTTCATTGCCTATGAAAGAAGCTCAATTCCTCTCCTTAGGGATAGGTGAAATGCGGCAGGCTGTTTGTGAAAGGAATAGATGTTCAGGGTTCAGAGGTGCAAATGAATCTTCATTTTCGATTTTAGATTGCAGGTTACATTAGATTTAGATTTTTAGGTTACAGAAAATACTGAAAATTTTAAAAAGAAAAATCCTTGAAATAAAACCTCCCTATTATTCCCCTTGTTTTAGATTTTTACCAAACCTCGCCAGATCAGCTTTACATAAAAATCTACAGGATTCTGGTATTGAAACAAGTCCAGATGACACAGAGAAACTAGAGGAAAAGGATTACACATGTAAGCTTCTGCTATCTTTTTTTCCTGCTTTGCATGAATGTTATTCAGATTGCTGGACGTATAAAAGTGTATTAATTATCCTCAAAATTAAATGTCATTTGCATCAGTTATATATCTGACTTTGTTCTGTCAGAATGCCTTGCTGCTCTCAGTATGTTGTTTTGTCTGCTGGATTCCCAGCTCATGAAATTTTGTTTTCCATCATGTATAAGTGTTTCTCAGTCTATAAGATCCATGGTCTCAGGCTTTTAGTACTGCTTTTTCATTTCTTTTCATCACTGATAGCTAGTCTTCTGTACAGTTACAGCCTTCATTTGATCTAAACATTTCTCTGTTCTTTTACCATTGCTTCTTTCTCTGCCCTGTTAAAATCAACCATATTTTGAGATTCTTGTAGAAGCTCTGTGCTATGATTTGCTTTCATTCTGGAGCACACGTCTTTGTGATTCTCTTCTTTTTATTCTCTTTAAATTGCTGTGGTAGTTGCATGTCACCTTTATCGAGCAGGTCTTTGTTTCTTAGGCTTGTCCAACTTGTACTGATTTGTAGTAGCCTTCAGGGCTATGCATGTATTTCTGCTTCTGCCATTTTTCTCACTTCTACTTTCTCATTCCAGTATGATCCCCTTCATGCTAGCTGTATATCTGTTCATATCGTCTGTCAGGCAGCTCACTGTGAGCAATTTGCCATTTTCCGTTCACTACTTTTTACCATTACTCTGCCTCACCTGTGTTATCTCTTCTCTTGTTCTTCTGTATATTTGTTCCCAGTTTTGTGATGTATTTGATTTCTGTATTTTTACAGTTAGAACTTCGCAGTGGTAAACATATCTTTGGTTTTAATTCATGTGAATTCTGTTTTTATGTATTTATTTAGGTGTGTGTATATAAAAGTATATATGTAGATATCCATATATTAATGGATATATAGTTTCTATTATATGCAGTATAATATGTGTGTATAACTACATACAAATATATATGCAGGAATACATATATACATATATATGTTCAACTGTCTATGTATTATTGTGTCTTTTATTCATATTTTATATATATATAAAACCATGTATACAAAATAATTTCAACTCTTGCCAGTTGTGTGATGCTACCTGCTTACTTTTTTTTTTTATCTGGATACATCCCTTGAAATTTCTGTGTTTCTCTGTTTCATGCCATAAAGGCAAACAGCTAAAAACATCTGTCTAGAAATAAAAATTTTCATTTTTATACCATGCCAGATTAAGAAATTACTAGCAAAACAAAAGATTGTTTTTATTGCATGTGTTAGTATTTACACTTAGTTATTATTTTCCTAAGGACTGAATTTATGGATCTTTTGAGCTAGGAAATTTTTCTAATGTACTTTTTCTCTCAGAGCTGTAGTTGAGGGATATTTCAACTATGCAATGCTGAAAGGGAGAATCCACAGTAGCTCTGTATGGTTATGGTGGCTGTGCTCCCGCTCTCGGCTGAGCACCCGCACAGCCTCTTGCTACCTCACCTCTGCACCTCACTCCACAGTGGGACAGGGGAAGACAACAGAAAGAATGGAAGTGTGAAATCTTGTGGATTGAGGAAATGTAGCCTAACAGTATTAGTGATGTTCCAGTAATACAATGAGAGTGTGAAATTAAACCAAGGCAGCGGTCACAACTTCTGGTGTTTCTTATGGTACTTTTCCCATTAGATCACTTTTTCATCATTTATTGTAATACACTTCTTTACAGTTTTAAAGAGAATTCCAATTCATGGTAATGCAACCTTTTGTAAATGGATACTCTTCTAAGTGTTCTCTTTCTTTAGATAGAAATCATTTACTGCAAACCACAGGCTTGTTAAAATTTGTAGATTGTTAGTTGCACATGTTGGGTATTGATTGCAAGTCTGCTTAGAGCATGTTGTAAGAAATGCATTTGCTTGTTTCCTGAAAAACAACTAGGTGAAATAAACAATGGGATTCTGAAGATAGGGTCTGTGACCATGCCAATTTATAACTCAGCTGAGAAAATGAAAGTGCCAGATGTTTTGTTTTATGAAAATGCACAAGTAAGTACAAATCTCTGACTTCTGAGTTGCAAATGTTTGTTAATTGTTTACTAAGGGGTATGCTCATATGTGTGGTAAATAATGTACTAACTGAATTTTAAGGATATATTTCTGAAGTAGTTTCTTTAGTCTTAAATTTTTCTCATATCATTTGGTGTCCTTTGGAATGTTTTGCTACTGAAAGGCAGCACTGATAGCATGATCTCGTGAAATACTTTGCCTTTAGAGGACTGGTATGGGTTTTCCATACTTTCCTTTCCTAGTCATTTTTCATACCTCACTTATAATTTTGCCCCAGAAAGGCTATGCTACTGGCTATCACCTCCTAAAGGTGATGACAGGCCCTGCAAGGGAAACAGATGACAGACTTCTTCATCTTCCCTAGTAACATTTCATGTGAAGTTTTATTCCGTGTTGCCATATTGATAAAGCACATAATTTGTGTCTGTTGAAAATGGAATACTGAGTTCTGCTAGCACTTAACACCTGCATTGCTTTTTCCGCTGTCTTGCTTATAGCTTCAGAAAACCGTAGACAAAACTGCGTTCAGATTTTATTTAGGGAACCTCTGTTAAAAATGCTACAGAGAATGACCTGCTCTGCATCTGTCCTTCAATAGCTATGCCTGCTAAGTGCTGAAGGAAACAACAACCAAATTCTAGTCAGGATAGATGTTCCAATTTCTAAATTAATTCTACTCGTATTTTTTGTATTGCTACTTTGTAGTTTGGTCATTCAAGTGTTGCAGTGATCATTTAGAAAAACCTGCCGGAGGATGAATTTGATTTGAGTTTAGTGCAGTGCTTCATTACCTAAAAGCTACAGAAATAAACTGAAAACAGAGAAGATATATCCTCGGCCCTTTGCATTTCTGTACAGTGTAATGAAACACATTGATTTTTGCCTTTGTATGTTTGGTCTTGAAACAATTCATTTTACAGTGAAATTTAATATTGCCACAGAACATTGCTGTTGATCCACAACAAGTGGCATAGGGATGGGAATAATTTTTTAGGTAATATGCCAAATGCCATTTTCAGGCCAGGCATGGGGGAGCATGGATTGATAAAGGTGACACGATATGGATGTGTCTACTTACAGGTCCTTTGCATAAATAGCTAATATTAAATGTCTGCAGTCATCGTAATACAATGCTAATTTAGGTCCTGGTGCAAAAAAAGAACCAGCAAAAGAAGTATCAATATATAGTACTTCTTGTATGTAAGCTCCTTTGCAGGGGAACCATAATGTATGCACATTTGTTCAATTTAGGATGAAGAAAGTCATCAAAAGGATGTATTTGTGCCTTAAGAGTAAAATTTTAAAATGTAATCTGTGTGATAAACTGACTTCCTAGAATTTCTCCCGTACCTGGTCAAATTTATTCTCATCAGTTATAAATTTCTAGTGTATACACACGCCGAAAAATAGAATAATTTGGCTTGAAGTGCTCTCTTTAAGCTGTGTATTGAGTATTCAGTAGTCTTTTGAAATGCCTGGTTAGGATTTCATGGTATTAATCTGTGTTTACAAGAGTTTCTTTCCCCACCCCTAGCCTGTGTTCTAGAGAGATTTAAATTCTGGAAATTTAAAATATCCTTCACACAGAAACTGAGCGTTTCTGTTCTCAGAAATTATAGGCAAACTACTGATTTTTAATTTTTATTTTAATCAAGTACTAGAGATGAGATGATAATGTGTTTATTTAAAGACAATCATTCATTTCTCTAAGTAGGTTGACTGACCTACTTACAGATGACCTATTTTTACTAGATACAGTGGAGAAATATACACGACTTTATTGTGAGTAAAGTAGTCCACATTGCCACATTGTCCTGAAATCCTTTCTATCCTTTTAAACAAATCATTTATGAGAGGCAAGATAAGATTAAATGATGTACAGTGTGTGTTACCTTTTATGATATTGGATATATGTAAAAATATACCTCCAGCATTTTGGCTTCAATTAGGCACATATGAATTAATAATTAATAAAAATGAAATAGTTCAGCACGTATTGTAGGACACATATAAACACTTTCAGACTTGAGCATGCATTTTCCTGTCTTTGTTTTCCTTGAAAATAAAGTTTGATTAGGATAGAAAAAGTGTATTTGTTATTAAGTTCGACCTGGTGTTCAATATTTAATAAAATATATGTGTATAATTAACATAGCAGCTGTCTTTTATTCTCTCTGGTTTCTGTTATGTTCTGCTAGGATATTGCTGGAAAATTGGCATAAACTAAAGAAAGTTCTTACACTCTGGGTGACAAGCATTCAACTAGGCTAAAAGGAAACATACAGGGAGTGATTACAGAGAATTAAAAATATTTAGGGAAATCAGGCACCCACAATCATTTGGAGCAGAGGATGTAAATGTTTCATTGTTCTAGTCACTGGATATATTGCCTCTGCTATTATTGGCTGAGAGAATAAGTAGATGTAAGTATAAAGTTCAAAAATGTTTGGCCCCAAATCCTTGAAGTTAAGTTCCTGTTGTACCACTGTCATTAGTGAATACATAAACTTGGGAGCATAAAATTGAGTGAAAATTGTGGTTTTGTTTCTCTAGCACATGATGATAATGGAAGATATGCTCAAGGACTTTCTACTGGGAGAACATCTTCTTTTAGTTGGCAACCAGGTGAGTTAAATGTTTCATGCAATGCATGGAACAAACTCATTATTTAATAATTAAATTAAATCTGTGGTTTGCTTCTTTGAAATTGCATTCATTTCTACTACTGGGGTATTTGACCCATTTTTTAATTCCTTATTCAACAGTGTCCAGGGGGTTTTATGGGCACATATTTGTGGAAATGTAAGTGCTGTGAATGTTTATCGCTGTCAGAGTAAAAAATCAAGACATTAATCACAGAATATTCTGAGTTGGAAGGGACCCACAAGGATTATCAAAGTACAACTCCTGGTCCTGCACAGGACCATCCCCAAGAATCACACCCTATACCTGAGAGTGTTGACCAAATGCTTCTTAAGCCCTGTCAGGCCTGACCACTTCCCTGGGGAGCCTGTTCCGGTGCCCAAAAAGCCTCTGAGTGAAAAACCTTTTTCTGATATCCGACCTAAACCTCCCCTGACACAGTAATAGTTATATGTAACATAATTACCATTAAAATCTTCGGTTAATGGCTGTGGTTATCCTTCTTGACTATGTATCAAACCACTCTTTTAAATCTCCATTGATAGGTAAGAGGTGTACACTTCAGTATTATCTAAATCTTATTGATGGCTAAATATTAGTTTTCCCTAAAAGAGTTACAGATTTGTATAGTTCTTTGGCTAGTATCTTTACTGATCAATACTTTATTGGTGAGGTTGATTTTTTCCCCCATAAAGTAATCTCCCTTTAGTTTAGCTGTCCCTTAGCAAGGATACAATAATTCTTGTAGCAGACATTTCTCTTTCTGTTTTGCAGTAGGCTTTAGAAGATGTCTAACACAAAGCACTAACGATCTAACCACCATGGCAAGGAATATAAAATGCTGATTATTATTAATGTGCATATATTGAAGTATAGTCTAATCTGTTTAACATCCTTGTTATCAACTTGAATTTAAAAAGATGGTGTATTTGAAACCTCTGTAGACTTTTGATGGATGATGCCAGCTTCTCCAAAAGGTTTAATCTATTCATAAATTGAAATGGATCTATTTCATAAATGAAACAAGATGTATTTATTCTATTTCATAAACAGTGCTGTCTATGCCTGCTTCCAAGCTGATATTGAAAATGTTGTATAGTACAGATCGCCTGCAGCACCTGCTGTCAACGAATAGCAGGAGTGGGCTCAACCACAGGAAAATGCAGGCAGGGACAGAGTCCTTAGTGACAACTTTTGCAATCCCTCAGTGCCAAAGCAAGAATAGCAGGGACAACAGCCTGGTAACCCAAGTGCTCAGTGCTGCCAGACAGGTCCATGGTGAATGAAGCAAGTCTGAGGTCGAGCTGGGAAGTCAAGTCAGCTGGTCCAGGCTGGGATCAGCAAGATATGGGGCCAAGCACAGCATCGCCACAGTGCAGGTTGGGAAGGAACCAAGGAAAGGGCCTGAGTGTAAATGCAGCTCCCAAAGCATGGGGGACAAAAGGAACCCCAAAAAGGCGGGAAAACCATGTCAGAGCTGACTTTCAATACCAACAAGCAAAACCCTAGGCGTGGGGAAAGAATTTGTGTAGCCCAGTGGTACAGTCAGAGCTCTGA
The DNA here is from genome assembly GCA_013398115.1 of Falcunculus frontatus. Lineage (NCBI taxonomy): Eukaryota > Metazoa > Chordata > Aves > Passeriformes > Falcunculus > Falcunculus frontatus. The sequence goes on along the minus strand of VZRV01007602.1, from coordinate 744,775 downwards.
CATATGCCTCATTTGGCAGAAAAGTTTTGAAGACTATGCAAGTACCTTTATTAGGATATAAGGTGTTTTTCCAGCAGTTGTATTCTCATCTCTAATAATTTAATGCATGCCACATTTTCTCCCATCTTTTGAGTCCCTAATTGAAGACAGTCTTAAAATATTTGACTGGGTTGAAGTATTGGAATATATTGCTTTGATTCCAGACATGGGCTCAGCTGTACCATTAAGTTGGAAAATGAGTTGATTTGCTGAGCTTTCTCTTTGGCAAATCAGTAATACAGGTTTTGTTTTTTAATTGCTAACATACCTCTGAGTGCTTCCAGATTTACTCTTCACAAATTTGTTCCACAGTTTTTATGTGTGACTAAGAAAAGGCCAATAGGCCTTTCCCTTTTGAAATACTGCTTTTAAGTTTGAAGCACTGTATTTGCCATTCTGCAGTCTTTCAGAACCACAGCAATCATTCTTGGTTTCTCAGGAGTGATCACTAACCATTTAGAAATTCCTTGGCTAATTCCTTTAATATATTACTGTAAATTTGTGCAGCTTGTGATGAATCATGTTCAAGTACTTTGAAAGCAACCATGTTACATCAATTGTACTTTCATGCTGTATGTGCAGATAAGTCCCCATTGAAGATATTAGACTTTTCATCCATTTTTTGTAAAGAAAATGATTGAAAAATAGGATTCTTTTTTGCCTTCTGTTCAGTTACTTTTATAAGTTCAGTCTGTGTAAGAAGTGAGGGTTTTGGTTGCTTGATACATACATCAGTGGGTACCTGTGTTTCCCATTTGGGAGAAACAGGTAATGATTTTGAGGAGATACAAAGTGCTGTTTTGAGTTCCTTTCTTTTAAACTTCTTGTTAGTGAATGAATGAATCATGGAAATTCAGTGTAATAAATAAAAATTCAAATACTCTGAACCTGGGTGTTTCAAAACATATGACTAACATCCCTTTGAATGCTTGTGTCATTTCCTAGATATTTAAATGAGTTTGCCTTAGGACATGATTTGGTCCTTCAAAATGATGACTGTGTAAGTGAGTGTCTCCATTCAACTGTGATTTAATGTGCAAGGCTTGACCTGCAGTCTTTCTTTTAGAGTCTGGATTTGGTTTTGGTTGGTTGACTAAATGTGGTTTTCCACCTTTGCCTCTTTTGTTTTCACAACACATGTACACACACAAAATTCCTGTTAGCTTAAGACCTCTGTCTTTTCGAAGTCTGCAAGTGTGGTTTCTTCTATACAGCTAAGAGCTGACTGGTGAGAGTCCTTTTACCAAGATTGTTTTCAAGATACAGACTTTGACAATTAGTATCAGTAAATTATAATTCAATTATCTTGGTGGATGTTAGGGACTGGCTTTCTAATGAAACTGAGGAGAGTTTGAAGACAAGTGTTACATACCAGCAGATATTTTTAGAAGTGCTCAGCTTCTGAAGTAAACTACTTTACAACACTTCATTCATGCTTGTTCCCTGGCCCAGGATTTCACAGCATAAATGTTTTACATTTATGTTTTATGGCTTCATCCAAATATTTGTTTACAGGGGTTGATGATTTACTTTGGATGTTAACTAGAATGTGTTTCCATTTCATATACAAACAAACAGCTTTCTTTGAGTTCAGTGGATAGATACGAATTTTCAGGTATGAAATAGCTTCCAAGTAAAGGACATGCCAGTGCTTTAAATATGGCTTCTGATATTGCTTCCTGAATGAGCCTGTAGTCTGGGTGTGAATAAGACCATCTATGACTATCTGTAGTTTTGCAAAGCAGCTGCAAAGCAGCTTCTTCTTTGACTTGAGAGTAAGAAGCTGCATGTTACTCAAACACCAGCAGGCAAAGAACAGCAAGATCTCCCACTTATTCCAAATGTTGCAGTGACTGTTTACGTACTCATTAAACACACTTCTTGCAGTGGCTTTTGAGCTTCGTGAGACAGGCTGGACTAGTGATTCTTACTACCAAGGAGAATTTTTAGGCTGTGTTTTTGTGATAGTTTTCCTGATGGACAATGTACAGTTCATGGATTGGCCACTACTTGCTATCTTTTACTGTCTCCTTGGATTTTCTTTGGCAAATGCAAGAGAAATTATGTTAATAAATAGAATTTGTTTATGTGGAAAACGTTTCACAGCTACTGTGAAAGTGGCTGAAATGCTTTTATTTTGTCTCACAATTTTAAATGTTAAATAAAACATTTCCCAAATTGTTGCATTTGGAAGTTATGTAAAGAGATGTGTTGGATGCTTTCACCTTTATTAGTCATAGGTGAGGTCTTGGCAACCATCAGCTGTCTTTGAAGATACCAAATATAGTGTTTATAATTACATGGGATCTGTGGCTTTCTGGATAGAGAAGGCTCACAACCATCTCACTTCTGAATTATTTTATTGCCTTGAAATTCTGAAACACCCAACAGCATGTTAAGGAAAATTGAAGTTATTTGGCATCACCATGTTGCCGTGATTTATTGAGTGAGCTGTTCAGAAGTAGAATGAAGAATCCTATGAAGGTGCTAAATGTTGAAAATAATCTGAAAGAAACTCTGGAAGCACTTGTTAAAAGTGTTGATGTGAGCCCACAGTAAGTAGACTATAGAAACACATGAGTTATGGCTACTGTGTCCAGTGGAGGGCTATGAAGGTGATGAGTGGACTGAAGCATCTCTCTTATGAGGAAAGGTTGAGGGAGTGGGGCCTGTTTAGCTTGGAGAAGAGGATCTTGTCGGTGTATACAAATACCTTAGCGTGGATATCAAGACAATGAGGCCCAATGCTTTTCAGTGGTGCTCAGCGATAGGACAAGGGCAACGGGCACAAACTGAAGCACAGAAAGTTCCATCTGAATATGAGGAGAAATATCTTTACTGTGAAAGTGACAGAGCATTGGAACATGCTACCCAGAGAGGCCGTGGAGTCACCTTCCCTGGAAATAATCAAAACCCTCCTGTGCAGCCTGCTGTAGGTGAACCTGCTTTAGCAGGGCAGTTGGACTAGATGATGTCCAAAGGTCCTTTCCAACCCCAAACATTCTGTGATTAAAAGAACTTAGAAATGTAATTGCTTTCTGGTACGTTTGCTAATATATTTCCCTGATAGAAGAATGTAATTTCATCCTTTCTGCTGCCTTTCTTTAACTCAAAGATCAACTTACATGAATTTTTGGGCTCACACTAGGAATTTATTTTATTTTTGAAGAATTTAGTAGGACAAATGATTGAGTTTTTCTTAAAGATATTTAAAATGACATGCTTGATTAGATATTTTCTTCTAATACAATATTTTTATTCCCAACTCATTGTGAAATTGAATTAAGTACAAACTGAGAGTGTAATAATATCAGTCATCAAAAAACTTGAAATAGCAAATGCTTGGCATTTCAGCTTTTCTAGAAATAAAGGTCTTGTTTTCCTGCTTAAACTTGTTTAAAAATAGACAGTTTCCTCTGCAAGTCAAGAATGTACTATCCTAAACCAACTTTTTATTATTATTGTGAGCATGAAGAAACTGAGCTCCAAATGAGCTAAATTGGGCCAAATACTGCGATATTTCTTTTCTAGGGAATTAGGTATGACAGTTGTGGAAAACTCAGAAAATATTTCTCTTTGACTTGGTACAGTCATAACAATGTGTACACATAGGAGAATAGGCACGCTTTTTAAATGTGTCTTTGCTTACAGTATTGCTTTCTGCCTTTACACGTTAAACTGAGGAACCAGAATTCAAAAAGAAACAATGAATTGATTTTTCTTTTGGATATTTCTTCTCACAGATTCTTTCCGTCATAAACTTTTCATATGCTCCTCTCCATTGGACCACAGTTGTCTTACCTCACTGGAAGTGTAAAGATTGCATTTAGCCTGACAGGGCTCTGGGTTGAAGGGCTCTGGTTGTACTTAAAGTCAGAAAAAGGCATAAACCATACAAGCTTATCTAGAACTACAGTCAGAGATGTATCCAAAGCATTCCATTCATGATTGCTATTATTAATAAGTTGATTTTTACTGTGAAGTTTTCTTCTTTTGCTGTTGCTATAATTTTTATGTGCCCCAGATGATAAACTCGTAATAAAAAAAATGAGATACTAAACCACAGAACACTTACTGTTGTAACTGACAAATGTGTAGATCGCAGCTGGGGCAAGATTTAAAATCACCACTGCTTTTGCACAACTATTTAGGTTTGTTGCTAACATTCAAGCAAGGTAGCAATGATAGGGTCGATTGCAGTAGTCCTCTGGTAGCAATGTCTAATGTCTGCTGGTGGCCTGGTGGCCCACCTTCTGCAGTTATTAAAATGCATTATTCACATTTGCTCCAAGCAGGGCTTCATAACACCTGGAGTGTGTGAAATGATTCTGTGTAGGTACTGCTTGTTGCTTTGCTGATAACAGTACCTTTTTGTAGAAAAACAGAGATACTTCCTCTGATCTAAAAATCACAGCCTCAACCAAAATACATGCATTGCAAATGTCTTTGTTGGCAGAAACAGGTAAGCTGTGGCCATGGAAGGTGGTTTGCTGCCAGACCCAGTGTTAGAAACTGTGCCTTATCAGAAGTGTTTTCGTTTTCTTTATTTTCATTGCTCAGCCAAAGGTTTCTGTGATAATGATAATACAACACTTTCTATGAAGTTAGAAACTGAGAACTTTGACATGAGGGTTCTGTGTACTAAAATTTATTAAGTCAAATTTGTATTCCATTCTCTAATAATGCAATTTTAAAATTAATTATAAAATTAAATTTCCTAAGGTGAAAAAGTGATAAACTGCTTTTTTACCAGTTTCAAAATTTGTTTCATTCTTTTTTAATGAAACAGGTGCTCTACTGTGCACAGAAGCTGTGCTCTGATATGGAGAAGGTGTGATTGCAATGTTTCAGCTGAAGGATAGTACTGAAGAGCACAACATGGCAATCTCTTTAGCTGCTTCAGTAAGACCTGCAAATCATTTAAAAGATAATAAGAATGAGGCAGCATGGTTTCAATTTTTTTTTTTTTTTCTAAGAGGCAGACTGTTAATTTCAAAAACTTGGGTCCAGTTCCTTTGGACTGTGATTTTATTGACTTTATTTGGACTTTGCAATTTGTCCCACTACTGTCAGGTCTGCATCCTGAATTGCAAAATGCCTCTTGGGACTTGTAATAACCTTGTTTATATTTGAAACTGCAGCTTCTGCTAGGAGATTAAGTCATTTCATTCTTGGTAGCAAGTGTTTACAGTGTCAGAAGGATTTTTAACTAAGGGATTATTTTGCCTTCTAATTGCATAATTTCTTGTTTGTTATTCATTAGTGCAGATATTTACTTCCCATTTTTCTATTTCAGTTGTCCCATATGTCTGATGGAGTAAAAATTGTCTAATATTTGCTTTCTGAAGTATTTTTATTCCGTTCAGCTGAAACACCAACACAGATGTTCTTTTCTCTCTAATTAACATATGTTTATATTTCTGTTAAATTAAGTAACTGCAGTGGTGTGTATATAAATAGCACACAGCAAGTGTTAATGGCTTGTCCTCTGAATGTTACCTTAGGCTGCAACAATTGCAAAATTATATGAGATTATGTTCTGAATCCAATCCAAGTTCAAGTCAGTCTTTTAGTATGTTCATATGAAAGGTAGTTCAGGTTATTCCTGCTTAAATAGTTTACTGCTAGCTGTGTGGGTGTCCAGAAGACCCAGCTTGATCCTTGGCAGTCAGGGCGAAGGAGGGTGACTTTGTTGCCGTTTTTGTCATTTCTTGTTTCTGAGGTGCCTATAACTAGAGTTGGTTTGGGGGTTTTTTTTTCCAAACTGTGTTAGCTTTTTCCACATTTCCTGTTCCATTTCCTGTTCACCTGAAGAAGACTGGTACACATATTCTTTATCCCAGGGAGGTCAGGTAAATTTGGAACAATCCTGCTCTTCTTGGCCTTCCACTAATGCATTGTACTTAAGGAACAAACTCATCCAAGCTCTTTTTTTTGCAGTTTCTTAATGGTGCTAAAGAGCCTTCTGAATATCTTTGGTCTCTTCCTTCCTTTCTCTTATATTGTGACTTCTCAGTGGAGTAGCTGAGACAAAGAGGAGTGGTAACTTGTCATGAAGTAGGAATGTAGAGGGATGGAATCAAAAAGCTTTGACATGAACTTTGCTCCAGCTACTGTTGCCAGCCAAAGATTTTATGTGGTACACCACAGCCTCTGTGAAGACACACAATGTACCCTCTGAAGCAGTTCAGTCTAGAAGTTGGGCAATGTTAACTTGTTTATAATAGCTAAAACCTGGTGGGAATGCCTTTTGGCTTTTGAATACTGCATGCACCTTTTAAAAAAAGTATGATGTTCTGAAATTGAAGTACAGTTAAAATTCAATAAAAGGAGATCTGCGGGGAGTGTGGTGAGATGCACAGATAAAAATGAAGAAAGGGTGAGATGTGGTCATGGCACAGCTCCCATTGACTTCACTGGGTTACTTTGGTAACCGTGCTCTTTCCCTTCCTCCACAGTGGCCCTCCACCATGCTTGTGTCCTCTGAGGGTTCTCAGAAGGGAGGTGCTCTCCTCTTAATACACTTGGTGATAACAACAAATATGCAAAACCAGCTGTTTGGTCCTCTTTCTATTGGAATGGGAGAGGAAGAGAAACACTAGCAGTGTTATTTTGTAGTTGGGAAAATATTTTTTTCAGGCATAATTCTAAGAATCTATCATAAACATAAAAACCACATGATCTTTCAGTTAATGCACATGAAAGCCAATTTTTTTTAAATTACAGTAACTACTTTGTTTAATATTGAGTATGTTTTACATTGATTCAATATGTTGATCTATTTCATCATCTTTGTACTTGCCACAGCTGGCTGGAGTCCCACTCTACACTGAAACAGGATACGCAATCTACTTGGGATGGGTACAGAAACTGTGTGCAGACATCTGCCCAGCCATCTTTACCTCTGTTAGGAAAGGAAGCTGCTTTCAGCATGGGTGTTTTGTGCTTGACATTAGGAGTATTCCTAATGGTTTATACACCCGTTTACAATTTTAAGTATCTGACTGCAAGTAGCAGGAGACATATGTGAATAAAACTGTGTGCACCACTAGGGGATTGATTCTTAGCCTGTTTCTGGTTACTTTTAATGTCACCGATAAAATTTCTGAATTTGGCTATTTCCCCCCAAATGGGTATGTCCTATAAGTTCCTGCAAGAACCTGTGAGCACAATTTCATCCCCCTTCACAGCAGTGGAGAACTGTTTCAGGTGACAGTTTTCAGAAACTACTGGTGAAAGGTGTTAAGTATGTTGCAGCTTCTTCCTACACCTGTGTAAAGCTGTAGATTCTTCTGAAGAATAATATGGAAGATTTGTGGGGAAGCGTGTGGCAGAGCACTAACAGAGTTGGCTCTTCTGTGTGGATGTCAAGTCTGCAATAGAGTGTAGGTAGTTCTATTTTTGTCTCCTCTGCGGTATTTTTTCCTCTGCTCTCATGGTGAGAACTCTCCTTCTGTGATTTCAACTATTATACATATGTGCATATTCTCCATTCTTACAAATGTAGTCAGAGGAGAGACTGTGGTCCCATTTTAAGAAGCTTAAACAGTTTGCAATTCTGCAGCTGGCAGTTACCATCACTCCATTAGAACTTACAGTCATAAATGTCATAACTTGCCGCTCTGAAGGCTCCTATTCCGATTCACTGCCAAGTGAAACAGATTAGTGAATCTCAAATTGGTTTAAACTAATCTCTGTAATCTTTCTTTGGGTTATATTTATCTTCTTTGCTTTACACTGGTGTGGACTACCAGATGCAGTCAGAGTGAGAATCTCAGCCGAGGGACAGGGTCTTGTTGAACAGCTTTTGGCTGGGCTGTAACTGAGATTTTCTTTGTACTGTTTCCTTTTTTCTTTGCAACCTTTAGCGCTCTCACTGGCATTCTGAGCTTCCAAGTCTGCAGCCACATCCTTGCAGGAGGGATAAGAATTTCTGCGTGTGAGCTGTCATCTTGGTCTGCATCTACATTTGCGTTTTAGACAGGATCTAGAATGTACTCTTGAAGGGAATCTCCTTTCTGCAGTTTGATACATACTCATCTCTCTTAGGATGAGACTGAAGTGGAGAATGTTCTCCAGCAGCCCACCTAATTTGTGCTCTTTGATAACTCCTTCCCTTGGACCAGGTTAGACCTGGACTGAAATACCAGTTCCCAAAATGCTTTTATAAGGCACACCAGGGTATTGGCAACACCTAATTCACTGTCATCATTTTGCACAGCTTGCTAATGCAAACATCCTGCAACAGAGTTACAGATCAGTTTTGTCTCCAGCTAAATTCTGATTCCATCTGGGTCTCTTTTGGTAACTCCGATGGAATGGGATCAGCAACTATTACCAAGGCTGTGCCCAAATTCCATGTGATAGTTACAGGATGTTTCCTACGACCACCAACTTTTCCTATTAAGTGCAAGATGACTTGCTAGCATTGACATTGCAGTACCTCTGTGAAATAAAAAGGCTGGAAAAACTTGTTAAAGGATGCATCACATGTGTGACATAACTCTAGGGACACAATCCTATTTCTCGTTATTTCTAGTAAGACAGGTAAGTATTTTGCAAATATATATCTAACGTAAAATGCGTATAATCAACGTGTGTTCAGAATTTTCTGAAATAGGTTGAAGTTGTATTTACCTATAAAGGAGTATGGAGAGTATTTTGACAGTTTTGGCAAGTTATCTTTTCTGTCTTTATAACTTTTAAATGTGTGCATCTATATTATGTCTTAATATTATATTTGTTTACTGCAGGGTGTTGGGAAAAACAAGGTTGTTGACAGATTCCTTCACCTTTTAAACAGACCCAGAGAGTACTTACAGCTGCATAGGTAAGAATGTGTTAGATTTCCATACTTTGTGATTTTAGTAAAATTTCTCATGTTGTTAAAACTCACGTTTCTGAAGTTTAATGTGTTTTTACTGTTTGAACAAAGTCCCCCTGTTACGCTAAGTGGCACACAGGAATGTGTCTGGAAGAGGCAATAAGCTGACAGGTTGAGGAGTGGGTGATGCAATCACATTGATACATGAGGAAGTAGAAATCAAAGTGTGCTGATGTTAAACTTTGTTCAAAAAACAAGTAATATTTTGCTGTCGTTTCTGGAGAGATTTCCCTAAGCATGAGGTACTGTGTGAGGGAAAAGTTGCTTGAATATATCACTCATCAGACAAGAAACATTTTACATAGTAAAGGCTTTTTGGCTTTTTTCCTTTGGCACTTCTGCTAAGTGCATGTATTTCTTTCTCACCCATAAAAGTTTGGATTAGAAAATTACATCACAAGCTAAAAAACAGACTTCAAGACAATAAACCAACTGAAAACAATTCAAAAGCTGAAATAATAGGAAATCATCTGCCTGCTTTTTATGACATGAACTTGAAACCAATAAATTGGAATAAGGAATAAATATGTCTAGAAGACTCATTTTCAGTTGAACTGAATCCCATTTCAGCTTCATTCCTAATCTTTATCTCTTTGTCTTCAACTTCCTAGCTTCATCACCCTGTCTCTTTCCATAATCACTGTTTTTTAAATAGTGCTAATAAAAACGTCGATCTTTGGTATTTTGCCCATTAACAACACAGTGTCTGTAACACTTTCTCTCTCACTTTCTCACCCAAATGAGAAATGTGTCTTCAAATGACTTGTACTTGTATTCCTAATACTTGGATCTCTCTATCTCATTACTCTTCTACTGCTGTTTTCCTTTCTTCTACCTCTTCTAGACTTCCATCACTTCTGTGTGAAATACTGCTTTTGTGACCTCCTACTTTCAGCTTTGTGTTAAGTTTCGTGCTTGGAACAGCCACCCACTCTGTCTGGATAAAACACACTGTCATTTTTGCAATCCCAGTTATGTCACAAAGTACTACAGTATTTCTGTCTTTCTGTGTGTTCTCCAATGAGATGTGATGAAGCAGAACAGTGCTTTAATATGAATTCATATAGCTCAGGAGAATGTTGTATAAGCACCGTGTTTGGAGTGTTCATGGGGCTGTAGAATGTGTTGATTACAGCATGCTAGTTGATACATCACTTGGAAAAAAGTGTGCATCATGTATTGTCTTGCCAATACGGTGTTCTATGGTCTCTGTAAGGTACTGCTTATGATTACAGGGTTTTAGAGATAGGTTGAAGTAGAACATGAAGCAGAAAATGATGAGCAGTCCTATGCAGTTTTACAAAAATAGTTTGTGACTATAGAAAAATCAGAAATTTCTTTTTCCTGGGTAGCATTTTGGAATACTCTGTGAAGAACTCAGTCTATGTAATATTTTGGTTATACTTTACAGGGTGTTTAAACAAGGATTACAGTATTGTTAGTGCACTCTTCTGGCTTGCAAAACAAAGTAAGACCAAGTTTACAGAAAACCCAAACAGTTCTCTAGTAAGTTCTTGCATACTTTGTGGGGGAGATTCAGTCAGTAGCTTATGGCATTGATGTACTTTATTAGAAAATATTCTAGAATGTGCACTACATCTTTGATAGTCCTGTGTGTTCCTTCAGATTTCCTAGCTAGCTACCCTAAATACCTTTAAGCACACCAGGGAAAGTATTTCTAAATATACTGCTTTTAATGGTGCTTATATACCTGAATTACAGATCTTGACAAATTGGTTAGGGTGGGGGTTTTTGTTGGTTTGGAGGTTTTTTTACTGTCTTGATGAAAGAGTGTGAGGAGTTCTGCTGTTCTAACTCTACATGTGTTCAATGACATTCAAGCAGGGAGTATCTACCTTAGAGGCAGTAAACTATTACCAGGAGTAATTTTAAAATCTCACATTTTATATCTTGTACTTCAAGATGATGAGAGGAGATAAAAGACAAAAAGGAGTGTGTTTTTCCTTAAACTTCCTTTCTGACATCTATATTTACTTGCTCTGTAACTGATTCACATGGGAAGGGTCAGCCTGACCTAAGAATTTCGGTTGCTTATGGAGGTTATAAATCCTTTCCCTTAACCTTTCATACAGCACCTCATTGAAAAGTTTTATATTCTTGAAATTTCCAAGTCTTATAAATCATTTTGGTACCATAAAGCAGAAAATCTTAATGGAAGGAAGCTGCAAATAGATTCAATAATGACAGAAATTCAAGAAAAATGTGTGCTTAGAAATTATTCAAAAAGTCGGCTGGTTCCTATTGTGTACTTCCTAATATTAGGAGCTGGTCAGGAGTTGACCAGCTTTCTCATTGCATTAATTGTGGAGTTATGGAACCAGGTAGTATGGCATAGGCTCAGCACAGCCTCTTCCTAGGACTGCACTTATGAAGCATTTTGCTGCTTTTCTGTGTTAAGGAAGAACTTTCGTCTGCCAGGTTTTCCCTGTCACTCCTTTCCTACAAGAGTAAGTTTCAGCAGAGAAATCCTAAATTTTGTTTATCCTCCTGGTATGGCTGTCTCCATTTTGTTCACCCAGGACACTGGCTACATGTTTCAGAAAAAACAACAGCTTTACCTTGTCTAATGTTAAAGAACTTTAAGAGTTCTGTATAGAAATGAAATGTACTGGTTTTACAGCCAGTAACTAAGAAACTGTCTATAAGAAAATTTGATGTTCTCCAAGTTAATGTAACAGAGTCAAGTATTTGTGTCGCTCCTAAATTAGTGAACTCTGGAAAGCCTCATTATTTTATGAACCTTTCTGTTACTACTTTTGCTATCTCTCCTGTGAATGATTTGGAAAGAAATTTCCAGTGGTTCTACACAAAAATCTGAAGTTTAATGTGGTAGACTAAATTGGTATCTCATTAAATCAGGGAAATAATTTCCATGGAAACTGATAGTCATAGAATCATAGAATATCCTGAGTTGGAAGGGAACCACAAGGATCATCAAAGTCTAACTCCCAGCCCTGCACAGGACCATCCTCAAGAGTCACACCATGTGCCCGAGAGCATTGTCCAAATTCTTCTTGAACTCGGACACCCTATTACCACTTCCCTGGAGAGCCTGTTCCAGTGCCCAAATTCCCTCTGGGTGAAGAACATTTTCCTGATATCCAACCTAAACCTCTCCTGACACAACTTCAGGCCATTCCCTTGGGTTCTGTCACTGGGCACCACATGGAAGAGTTCAGTGCCTGCCCCTCTGCTTCCCCTCGTGAGGCTATCTTGCTTTATTATTCTTCACTAAATATTTGTATTTTATTATATCTTGCTTTTTTTATTCCTCATGAAAATATCTTGCTTTGAATTACAAAGTCTCTAAAACCAAGAAGATTCCACAGAAAGAAGAAAAAAAAGTAAAACTTTTAGAGAAGACTCAGGCAAGAACATATGCCCTGTTAAGACTGTAAAATTCTTCTTAGCACTGATGAGAGTAATAGATAAGTATAAAACTGTAGGCTCCCAGCTCTCTTACATAAAAATGTCAGAAGAGAGTATCATGGACTTTAAATTGTTGTCTCCTTTGATGTGATCAAAGAAAAAAAAGATTAATTTTACTTCTCTTATCATCAAATTAGTAACTAGTTGCACACAAAGAATGGTTATGCTGGAGTACAATGTTCTTTATCTGTCATTTAAACATTTAAGTTTGCATCTACTTGGAATTAAGTCATCCTCTCAAGTTGTTTTTGATATTTCAATTAGAATGATTTCTCCTCCTTGCAGTTACTATTTTTATGTTGACTGTATTACAGAATTTCAACATTTATAATTTTGTTTTCAGTGCAAGCTTGATCTATTGTTCCAGTTTGGGGATTTTGGAAGGATCTTTTGGTTTTTTCAGGGTTTTTTTTGGTTTTGTGGGGGTTTTGTGGTTTATTTTGATTGTGAAGAGACTTCTGATAGTAAGTTTCATAAAAGCCTAGGTTCTGACTAGGAAGATGTAAACTTTAGTGACACAATTTTTATGGTAGTTTCTGGTGGTATAAATAAGGTTCTAAATGTGTAGGCATGTGGATTAATACATATGCATCAAGTTTTTGGAGTCATATGTTGTTATCTGATCTTAGCTTTCACCAAAATACACTGTTACACTTTAATACAAAAGCGTAAAAAAAAAGAAAAAATATTTATGTGTAATTTATTCTGATATACTAATTTAGGCAACTAAAAACAACTGGGAAAATACTGGGGAGAACACACAGTGTCAACTTAACACCTGTGAAAGCTGCCACCTCTGTTCTGCTGGTGTTGGATTTGCTTTAAGTCACATAGCCAAAAAGAGCTACTGGTAACATGAAATCTTTGAAATTATCATTTGTCATCTTGAGTTGTGCTCGTAATTGCTCTGATAGCAAACAAAAGCCTCTCTGTCTTGATAGTCTCTTAACAAAAAATCAATTTCAGAAAGAACATTTGTGTTCTAAGAAACACATTTGCTAGGTTCAGGAAGCTATGACATTCATTTTTCTGTGTCAAAGCCTTTTCTTTTAAGTTTGGTATACATTGCACTCCTTGATTTTTTGAGATATTCAAAATCTGGACACTATCTTGAGTACCTTGACTCTTAGGTGGCCCTGCTACCTAGATGACCTCCAGAGGTGCCTTCCAACCTCAACCACTCTGATTCTGTGATTTAGCAACAATTTCTGCAAGGTAGCAGCTGGGTGACCCCAGCTAGCTTTTTTTCTAGGGATATTGTAGTAATGTGTCTTCCAAAAAGAAAAAAGTTAAAATGAGTTTATTTTATCTTCATAAAATTATATAATCCAGCACTGGTTGTTGCATGCGGGGAGACCATTTGCACTGTCCTTAGCTGATGCTCAAACGTGTCAGTAGGAACAATAGTTAAAATTGTGGGAATTAGGAAACAGCTTCAGACTCAACATTGTTTTCAGAAAACAGTTTGTAATGAGATTAAATTTGATAAGTTCTAGATCATTTATTTATTGTTATGATATGCATGTAAATAACAAGTGGTTGTTAAGCAGAAGTTTCTCGGATACGTTTCTGGCCTCATGCTGTGTTGGCCACAGATCAGCTGTAGGAAACACAAAATTTGGAGCCCACAATCTCCTCTGCAGACTGTCTATCACAGACATTCCTCTATACAATTGAAAATGTCCAAGAATAAAGAGTACTGATCCTTTTCTGTTGCAATGGGAACTTGGTTACTCTGAGCTAGTGGGAGAACTGGATCCCTCCCCTGAGCTGCTACAGGTGTGGCCACTGAAGTCATGATAAGTAGAGCTAGTCAACTTCAACTCTAATACATTATTTTCAGTATGGAGATCTGCACAAGAACATCACTGTCACTTACAGAAATAGAAGCTTTTGATGAGTAGACTGCAGTGTAATCTACATCAATAATTTATTGATGGCTATGAATGGATTTTCTGCTGCTCAAAACCTCAGTGAATCTGCAGATGTGAAATGATTGGTTCTGTCCCGTTGTTCTCCTTCTGTATATCAAGAAAATAATCTTCCAGGAAATTAGTTTATTGTGAAAAAAGATAATATGAATCTCTATAGAGTCGTATGATAAAAAGAGGGAATATTTTTTACTATATGAGGGTTGTTCTCTATGAAGTCAAAAAAGTTAGAAAGGCTTGTAAATATGATGTGATGCCTTTTCATGAAAACAGAGAATGTAGGAAGTTTTCTTTTTTAGCTTTTGATAAAACAGGTTTTACCTCTAAATTAGCCATGTTAAGTCTTAGTTCTCCATGTGATATCTTTTCTTACAAGATAAGATATCTTGTAAGAGATAACTTATTTTTGTAAGCATTGACGTATACGCTAAAGCAATTTGTTGTACGCTAAAGCAATTTGTTGTAAATGTGATGTTTGACACTGTCAGTGGAATACTAACTGCTGTGGAAATTCTATTTTGTATCTGATGATCTTACTATTCTCTTACAAGATATCACACTACCTTATTCTGTGTGTCCTGATACGTTTCATTTCAAAGAGTTTGCTTATCACGTCTTGATTTGATATTACATCTTCCTGTCAGAGTTACGTTATTTATTCTAGTGACTGATGATTGGAAAGTGTGATACAGGGTTCATTTTAAAAATCTACTACATTTTGTGTTGTGCCTTTTCTAGTTCCCTAATAAATTATAGTAATCTAATGATCTTTTTTTCCAAAACTTACCTGAGTTTGCATATGTTATCCTTTTCAAAATAAAAGTAATTTTGCTGTGATCTTTAAGAATCAAATTAATGGGAAGTTTGGGGTAGGAAAATGAGCTTATGGTGTCCCTAGAAGCAATACTTACTACAAACTGTCCATTAATCTTTAGATCTTAATTTTCTTTCCCTCTTCTTCAGCACATGTAATCAGTATAAAATCTAATTATCTCTTTCCCCTATTGAGATAATTTAAAACTACCCTTTCAGCTTTATTGACTTCAGATTTTTAAATTCTAATTTAAAAAGTTGTTTCAGAAGAAATAGCTTCTTTTGCCAAAGACACAGGTGGATACTAGAATTATAGTGTACTTGTTCTCAAAATTGCATTTGATTATCATCTCTTGAAAGAATATAGGACCACATGAAATAATTTAAATGCTGATATAGTTCTGCAGGTCTGTTTTAAAAAATGAACAATACAGAAAAGATATCTCTGTAGTGGGTTGTTGAAGGAAGTGTTCTATAGCATTGGTTTATTTCAGCTGAACACAGCAAAGGCCAGCGGGGGGGGTGTTGTGTTTTTCTTTGTTGGCAGCTACAAAACAAAAGTCTAGGTAATTTTTCCTCATGATTCGTGAGTCAGGAATGTTTAGATTATTTTCTTTTAATGTTGTACTTTATAGTGTGTGCTTTGTTCTTTCTGTAGCTCATGTTTGGAAATAAGTGATAAGATGACACATTTATGTCTTCATAAATGAAGATTTATGTTGTGAAGCACTGAGTGTATTGACTATATAATAGGTGTCTTTATGTTTTTTTACTTGTTTTTTACCTGTTTTCTTAAATACATTTTCAATCAGTACAGAGTTGCAATGCAAAAGCTTCCAAGATTTCATGCCAGCCGATGGTCCCTGTTTCCAATGTTAGCTTTTCGTAAGCTGGCTGATTAGCTCTGCTATTGTCAGATTCTAGGGGTTAGAAAGCTACTTCATTTGTCTTTTTTGTAGGAATTGAATTCAGCTTTAATATCCTGCTGCATGGCTGTTATGGAGAAATAGCTCAGGTTAGAAGACCCTGTTGTTTCATTTTCTTCTAAAGCTGAAGTAAGCGTTTCTCACTGTTTACTCCATTAAATGTATTCTTACAAACAATAAGGGAAGCTGCAGGGTGTCATGTTTCCCATTTATAGATTTTTCAGTTAGGGTGAGTGAATTTTGCATCTTGTTTTGGCAGATGGATCACATATAAGTAATTGCGTAACTTCAGATTTAAGCATATAACATGAATTAAACATAATTCCCTTTGACCTTTCTTCTGCCACCTGCAGTCATACTGAGTAATGAGTACCTTTATAGTCTAAATAATTTCTTGCATTTTAAACAGACTTATGTCCTGCTGAGTAGCTGTCACAGCCTAGCGGGAAAAAAAACCCCGGTGGATTTAATTATCAGTGCATACAGATAAGTGAAAAAGGCTTTACAGGGTCATTTTTAACAGAGCAATGAGACATCTGGTTGGCTTTTCAGATATTTCAGAATTTCCTAAACATAGCAGTCAGATCATGCAATGCAATGGCTCTGTGATGGGTTGGCTAAAGAAATTAATTTGTAAATGTCAAAATCATGCAGATTGATTCTTTGTGTTGAGATTGCCTGCTCTTCATCAGGATAATCCATGAGTGGATTAACTAACCAATTAACAGCTTCAAATGGCCTTTGGACTAATTATTTTTCAAATACTCTTTAAAATTAGGTCACAGCAGATGGGTATATTCAGGTCTGATTGACATGTAATTGAGGAGAAATATGTATCTATGTACATAGGTATTTAGATAATAGATGCCTCATAGAAATGAAGAACAATTTCTAGATCATACATTCTGCATCTCTGATTTTTCCTTTCAACTACCATAAAGTTTCATTTGGTGAATGAGAAGAAGGCCAAACCTGAGCTTGGTTTATGTAACCTTGTTACTATGAGCAGGGACCCGTAAAACACAAGGTTGCCTTGCACGGATAATCTTTTACCCTTTTAGCTTCAGTGTAAGTACATACAGAAGCCAGGACTGTATTGTTCTGCACTTGTCAAGATGGAGTAATTCCAGGGAATGTGAGTGTTTCTGATGTTAGCTGGGGCCCTGACACTGTGTCCTGTATTTGGGCATAAGCCCTCCTGGGGACTCAAATCTTAAAATAAAGCGTTGGAACACCTTTTGTTAAACTAGGGGATAACATCTAACTCTCTGAGGTTGATGGAAATTTCTCCTGACACAGTTCATAGTTCTTCTCCAGAAGGAAAGCATTGCTGTCAATGAAACAGAAACTGTCGCAGTAGTATGTTTGAGTCAGTCTGCAGACCTCAGAAATAGCTGCCTTTAGGGTAAATGATGCAGCAGTAGCAAAAAATAAATAAAAGACAGTGATATGAGCTAATGAAAAACATGAGATGATTTCTCAGAAGTCCTACTATGAATTGAGTGGTACTGTCAGAGGAGTTGCTATATTTCAGTAATAAATATTTTTGTCTTTTGTTTTTTCCTTCCTTTTTTTTAATGGAGCACTTGTGAGATGGCTTCCTTGATAAAAATAAAAGTACATTCTTAGGAAAGACATTAGTGATCTTTTCGTATTTTTCTTTTACAATCAGGCGAAGACAAAATTGGTTCAGTTGAGTAAGATGACAGTATGTCAGACAGCTTTTCTCGCTCACTTCTACATTCCTACAGTCTTGCTTCTTTGTGTCAGACCTATTTTCATCTTAGATGCTAAATGGGATTAAGTTAGGAAGTTTTGGTATTCGTGTCTTTGTTAGAGCCTGTTAGTTAATATTAAGGTGCTATTATTACTAAGTGAAAGTGAACTGGAGTTTTTAGTTCCTTTCCTGTGGGAATTTTGAGTGCCAGACATATTTTACATTTAGGAAGTGCTGCTTGCCATGTTGTTCAAAAATATTTCAGACTTTGTGTATTTTTATCTTTCTGTGTTTCAGTGTCTTTACATTTACGTAATTCATTACAAAGTGGAAATTTAAGAAAAAGCCCTAAGGAGACAATTTATTTTTAGCCATTCTTTACTGTGTTTGGGTCATGTTAGGTTTCTGAAGAACAGAAATTAATAAGTGTACAGCATATGATTCTGAAAGGAAAATAACATTAATCTGTAATAACCCTTGTAAAATCATTCTTATATACGTGTCTGAATGTAATAGCCTAAGCAAATACAGGAGTTTTGCATACACTTAAGTTATCAAGCCAATGGAATTAATATTTGGCTTATATTTAACTTCTGTAATACATTGCAAATCCCCCAATATATTTCCTTAAATATTAAGGCCGAATATCAACAAAGTAGAAGAAAGATAAAATAAGAAAAAAATTAGAAGATAGATTCAGGATGTTTATCTCAGTTTGATAGTTTCTATATTTTTTCTGATTATGCTACTTTTGTAATAGCACTTAAATGAACTGTAAACTCATGCAGTGTTTATTTTCCCTAAAAATATGTCAATTCTGTCTTCTCTGAAGAATGAGATCATCCTAAGGATTTGTGTGGGCTGCTGGTTATTATGGAATACTAAGCACAATTTAGTATTCCGTATTAGGGCGTTGTAAGTAATCTCTGCAGAGCCAGAGGATTAACTCATTAGCTCAGCAAAAGTAAAATAAACTGTTTTCGTGTTACAGTAAAACGTCATTTAACATTTTTGTCTTTTCTTGCGTCATCACCTGTGACCATCCACAGCACCCCTAGAGATCTTAATTTCCTGATGTGTTCTGTTCAGTTTATTGTTTTTCATTCATTAGCTCCTAAGTGCAAACTTATGATCTGTAAAGCATCCTGTAATGCATCTTCCTTTACATTATGCTTGGTCTATGCTTTCCTCGGATCCTCTCATTTTCTCACCTTCCAATTACTTTAAAGAGATCACAGTTCAAATTTGACACATTTTTTCCTTTTTTACCTTGTATTAATTCCTCAGAACATTTTTCCATGAGTTATTTCTGACTAACTAGTACCTGTGACTGTGACCTTCCTATACTCTAGCATTTGGTTTACACATTTTAAAATTCTTCTGCATCTGCAGCTGTATAGGCTTGAACCAGAAATGTTAACTGATAGGGGAGATAGACTGATACGCACAATCTGAGAATTTAGTCCCTAAATAGCGTGTGTTCAGGAAACAAAAGTCATTGGTTTGTTGTTTTTTTTGCATCTGTTATTGATTTCTCTGCCCAGTGTATAAATTGGTTAGACAAACAGGATGACAGTAGAAGCTTTGGTTTTGTGCCCATGGTAGGATTTCTAAGATAATAGATTAGTGCTACTGCTTATTTTAGTGATTTAAAAAAATTATATGTTGCAAGTGAATACAATGTTAATATAACTATTTGGGGCAGGGTTGCTTACTTGTGACAGGCAACATTGGATGGGGTTAAATGAAGTGGAGGTGGTCCCAGCTTTGTAACCTTTCCCTTCCTGGATTAAAGTTCAGATCAAGTAGCTGAACATTAGTCTCTTTCTGCCCTCTGCTTTATTCCCGCGCATGGGAACTGTGAGATAAATCGATTGTGGGCTTAAAGCTAAACAAGAAATTATTAGTTATTAGGAACAGTAATCTTGCTGACAGCAGTTTTAAATAAAGGAAGTGTGAAAGTTATGCTCTCAGTTTAAAACTGTAAATGGAAGCTGGCCACTTGATAGTGTGCTGCAAACAGTACTGTTTGATTTCCTGTACCCATGGAGCTTATCAGAATTGTTGGTTTTTTACAAGGTGTTGCAAAATTAAAGATAGAACTAAGTAGGTATTTGGAAGAGTAAGTCAGCTAGGCTTAAGCAAACAGTTTTGTTCCAGCACAGCTATGAAAGGTGAGATTTTTTTTGCATCACGTTACATAGTGCAAAGGTTACCAACCTTACCGATGGACCAGTTTGTGGATATCAAGTAGTGTTAAGTAAGTTCTCCTGATGGGTTTTGTCCTGTGATCAGCCCATCATTCTTTCGACACAGACTAATCAAAATTTTGAAATACAGAAGGAAGGGGATGGCATAGCCATCCCTTGCGCTGAGATTGAATTTCCTGTTGCCCATGAAACTGTGGAAGTCATGGGGACCTTCTGTCATGACTCACCTCTGGATTATTCTCTACCTCCTTGGTCCCTCTGATCCCCAAAGTAAATGGGGTTGGTTATACAGATCTTGACAAAGGTCTGGGCAAGTATTTTATACAATCAGGAGGGGCTTTCCCTGGGTTAAGGACATCGTTTATGTAGGTGAATCCATTGTGGTGATGTCTGTTGCTTCACCTTTCTGAATTGCAACTGGTTTTTATTTATCTGTACATTCAGTGGTGGTTGAAATAGATGAAAATAGTAAAGATTAAGGAATATTCTCATTACAGATTCTAATTAGCACTATTTTAAATTTGAAAAAAAATAAATTGAGCAAGTCAAACACAAAATTTCGAAAAGAAACTGTGCTGCTAAAGCCTCTGTCTCATCTAAGAACTTACACTGTTCATGATAGAAAATGTAGCAAGCCAGTAGGGCTTAGATAGAACTAAAAAGAATTGATTTTTAGAATTCCACGTGATTGGTAGTTGGATTTGTTTGTTTGGAGGTTTGGAGGTTTTTTGCTTGATTATATGTGGAAAAGAACAGCTAAAACAGTAACAGTTCCTGTTTGTCGCATAAATGACAGTTTCAGCATTCTTAACTAGAAAAGTAACATCAATAATGTGCCTGCGTACAAAAGATACTGATTCTCTTCTCAGTGATTTTTTTTTCAGGGTTTATGAGAAATAGAGAACTACCATGAAAGTCCTGGCAGAAACAGGGATACTCACATACTGTTGTTCCCAGTTATTCAAGTGTTCTAAAAAAAGATATTTTTTCCTCTTAGAAAAAGAGAGTATTCCGTTTTTCATTTGTTCATTTTCCATTTTATTGTAACTAAAATTCCTGTGTATTTTTAATTAGTACTTTCTGCTTTTCCACATTTCAGGGATACCACTGTACAAAGCCTTACCCTACAACCTTCTGTAAAGGATGGTCTTATTATATATGAAGATTCACCACTGGTCAGTAGTAACATTTTGATTTTATATTTGCAAATGTTTTTGATTTAAAATTTAAAATGTTTGTGATTTGATTTTTCATGGCATAGTGAGTGAGCATGGTAACAACCATTTCATTAACTTTTATTTGGTCACATTTGTCACATTTACTGTGCCAAATGTGAATAAGATGATAATCCTGGGAGTCTCCACACACAAAATGAGTATGGAAAATAATTTAGTATTAACCTGATACATTCTAACTGGTAGAGTGGTATTTTCCTCCTTCTCCTTTGTAGCACCTGAAACCTACATGCTAAGCTGGGCTCCAGACAGCTGGTGCAGACATTCTTTAGTTCTTTCAGCTACATGTTGACAGTG
Source organism: Falcunculus frontatus (assembly GCA_013398115.1). NCBI lineage: Eukaryota > Metazoa > Chordata > Aves > Passeriformes > Falcunculus > Falcunculus frontatus. The sequence continues at coordinate 723,273 of VZRV01007602.1, read as the reverse complement.
TAGATGCAAACTGGCTTTGCACTTCTCTGTCTGCACTTCAAGTCATTCACAGTCAGGCTACTCACTTCCCTCCCCAGCACACTCCTTTCCGTCCCTATCCAGAAGAAATGGAGACACCCACCTTTCTTGTCTCACCTGCCTCCTCTTCCTTGTACTGTGATTTGGTCACAGCTTATCCCTGTTCTGAGTCCCTTTCTTGTCTCAGTGCCCCCGAGGTGTCACCGCTGCTCACTGAGAAATCAGTGACACAGCTCCTTGTAGGGTTTTTGGGTGGTAGTGATGTTATGATTCTTTTCTCTTCTAGGTAAAAGCAGTGAAGTTCGGACATATTTTGGTAATTGATGAAGCAGACAAAGCACCAACAAATGTCACCTGTATCTTAAAAACTTTAGTAGAAAGTGGGGAAATGGTTTTGTCAGATGGAAGGCGAATTGTTGCCAGTAAGTAGAGTGAAACCATTTTATCATTTACAGTAAAATGTGACGTGTTGCTGGTTTTCAGCAATTACATTGCTCAATAGAAACACAAAACAGTCCAAATGGATAAATTTTTTGTTGCTAAAAGGTTAACAGTTAAAGAATTTACAGTCATTTTCTTTACTACTTTTGCAATAGCCACAAAGGTTTTCTTAAATTAGCATGCTTGTGAATTTTACTGAAGAATTAAAAAAAAAAAACCTAAACCAAACAAAGTGTAACTTGACCTCTGTTTCTCATTCACCATAAGAAATAAAGATCTAGTTGACAAAATTATGATCTTGGTTATGCCCATCTAGACAGTGGGGGTATCATTTGCTCAGGTTTAGAATGATGAGTATAACTAGGGTCAAGTTTAGAATGAAGATATGAGTATACCTAGGGTCAAATTGTTAAGGATTTTATCTAATCAAGTATTGCATATGCTTACTTGATTATATGCTGACTTCATTATTTAAATATATCCTGCAGGATAAGGGTATCTGTAATTTGATGGAATTTAATTCATCTGAGTTTCAGGAAATAAATATTTTTCATTATTTTTCAAAAAAAGACCATGTTTGAAATGCTGTCTTGATGCTACTAGACACTATACTTTATGCCATTAGTTTCGTTTTAACAATACTGGGAATAATGTTTGAGTGTAGCAATCATTCAACACTCACATGGCACACCTGAGTTTTGCTTGTCATTATAAGCTCTAGGTGGGCTTATTCTAAAACATTTTGCTAGTCAGTCCTAATTATTACTGTCGTTTTTTAGGGGCACTTAAAGAATTCCCAGACACCATGTGCCACTGGAATCATGCTGAAAAGGAACAAGATTCTGAATGGGGCCAGTCTGAGTAGTTTTTCACATGTGTTAAATAATGCATCTCTGGCATCTCACAAATTTTTGTAGTAACCAGGAGGAATTTCAGTCCTGTCTTCCCAGATCAGATAATGTCAGACCTATATAAAGACACATTTTATTCACCATTGGCTTCATCATTTTAGTGAAATTAAATATAAAGGGGACAGGTAGTCTGCACCCAAGAACAGTGGATGCATTTTTATGTTTTTTCAATTAAACACTTTGGTTAAATTTTTGTGAAACAAACTACGAAACTTTAAAATGAAACCTAGAAAACTCGGTTGAACAACATATAAGAAGCTATTAAGCCTTTTTTTGTAACTGTTCTTCTAATTCTAAGAAGAGCATAATTAAATTAGAGGAATTTTTCTTCTAGTTCTTAGAATTCTTCATCTAATCTAATTATGTTCATTCATTCAGTATTGCAAAGCTTAAATATGCAAGTAATACATTTTATTTCTTTTCCAGATCATGCTCATGTAGAGGGGAGAGAAAATGTAATAGTTATTCATCCTGATTTTAGAATGATAGTTCTGGCAAATAGGCCTGGATTTCCTTTTCTGGGTAATGACTTTTTTGGCACATTAGGTAAGTGATTCATATTAAATTATGATCTTTAATAGACTTGACTAATAGAATATCTGCCTTTATTAATTAGATTTCATGAGGAGAAGGGGCCCTTATGCATATTGATACTTTGTTTCATGTGAGACACTAAGACTATCATGTAAATTTACAAATCTTAATAAAAGTGCCTGAATTTGCCCTGAAGGGAAAAGCTGTAGGTGTGTGATCATCTGTGTTAAAACTATTTTGTTTTATGGGATCTGGATGGACATTGCAGAAACAAGGTTATGGGAAATCTTTGTTAATGAGTGTATGTAGTATACAAATACAGCAAACAAATTACCTTTGAGCTTGACACCTGACATCTCTCTCAGCTGTTTTTTTTCCTCGGGTCAAACAAGCCACAGCTCAGGTGCTGTCCTGTTTGGTATAAGAGATTGGTAGCTTGATGGCTCTTTTCTTTCCTTTCAGTAGTAAAGGCTACTGTATTTTTTACTGCTAGCATTCTGCTACCTGCTTCTTAATCCTTATTTGCCTCTCCATGCATATGGCCATGTATGATAGCCTTAGTAAAATACGTATGTGACAAGATACTGAATTCATCTCAGTGTCAGGTAAGGCTGTGCAAATTTCACATTAATGATTTTCATATCAACAGAAGCCTTATTTTGGAAAGCTCCTGGTAAGTCCCAGAAATTCTTTGTGTCAACAAGGATCCCCTAGAGCTTCCTCTCACAGCAAAAGCAAGAATTTAAGTTGCATAAAGGCAAGTGGTGAAGAATCCATTGGCCTATGTGGTCCAGCATTAGTCTAAGTGAGCCCCTGGCAAGGTTTTGGCAGTGTTGTAACTCAATGGCTGTGAGCTGAATACCCTCCAGACTCCACTGACTGTATTATCTATGTTAGCTTGGCCATTTATGTGCAGGAACCTCAATTTGTGTGGTTTTACCTGTTAACTTTGGCCATAATGCTTATTCTGCAACAAATAACATACTCAAAAAAGCAGGTGCAAACCAAATTCCGTATTTCCTCGTAGTTCTTTGTTTTTCAGGTGAGGTTCCCACTGAATGGACATTCCATGTCTGAAACTCATTAGCTATGAATTTCACCAAGCTATGTTGCCCCAAGAGAATTTATTGTAGTGTATTTTTTTCATACCTTTATTTCCTTCCTTACATGGATTCTTTAAAGAAAACTGATCATCCCAGCGTTACTGCTTTTGTCCCACATGGCAGAGGTGTCACTGAGATTTTGTGGTTCTTCGTTGATACTGTTTTACCAGCTTAGGGTCTCTTCTGCTTTTAATTCAAGTCCTTTTTCTGCAAGATCTGATCATGCTCCTGCAAAGTTTTGTACAACTGCTCAGAGACTTTCTACGAATAAACTCAATTTATAGATTATATTATTGGGATCAATATAATGCCAGTATATGGAAAGATTATCTTGCCAGATTTCTTACCATACTTCAAGACAGGCAGGGAGAAAAGATAAATTCAGTATTTCCTCTAGACCTCTCAACTGGGTTTGCATTAGGGCCTTCCTGCATTTCATGATTTCCCTGCATTCTATGGTGTTTTGAAGGGGTTCACAAATAGGTTCCATTCAACGAGTTATGTTTTCTTAAAATCTTTTTTCTCTTATTTTTTTCTGCATTCATTTGACTTGTGTTTCTTCTTGAAGTTAATTTCTCCCTCATGATATCAGCTTCCTTAAAATGACGGGAGAGATCTCTGTGTTTCCCGAAACCTCCATGTTCTTCATAGCTTGTGCTTCGCATTTTTCACAGTTTTAACAACTTGGTATTCAGCATTCTTTTGAGTCATATCTTTTCTATTAAAGGTGCAGTATTAAACTTAATGGGGCTGTTGTGATGCTACTTTTTTAGAAATTACTTAACTTCATGCTGGTTTTTTTTTCTTTGTAGGGGACATTTTTAGTTGCCATGCTGTTGATAATCCCAAACCGCAGTCAGAACTGGCAATGCTTAAACAATATGGTCCAGACGTTCCAGAGCCGATTCTGCAGAAACTGGTAGCTGCTTTTGGAGAGCTCAGGAGCTTAGCTGACCAAGGAATTATTAACTATCCCTATTCAACTAGAGAAGTTGTGAACATTGTAAAACATTTACAGGTACAGTACATCAGATTTATTGAAAACTTGAGTTCATCAACAGTAATTTTTTAATGCCTGAAGGTTTTAGAAAAAATATGCCATTATTGTTAATGCATTTTTATTTAATTCTTATGAAACATTTTACATTTTGAAAGAAGCATAATACTTGGATGTTCAGATAGTCAGAGGGTAAGGATCACGGATGTACATCGGGCAGATATTTTTTCTGCGTATTTATTTTTAGATAGAAAAAAACCCCCGTCAGTCTGTTTTTCTACTGTGTGAGAAAAAATCGCATACAGTGAATCCAGTGTGCAGTGTTCATACTGGCCCTCATTATAAAATTCCTTATTCAACATACAGTACTTACAGGACAGTGCAGCTGTTCATTTTATTCTTCTATAGAATTTGTGGGTTTAATCCTTTTGTGTGAAAAAATAAGTTCCTGCTGCATAACAGTAATACATCGCTGGTGGTTTTTTTCTAAGGAAGATACTAGATGGGTAACAACCCATCAAGGGAATATGTAGGATTCATGATTACTTCCTACACACATTTAACTGTAAAATTGTGAATTCTGGTTTAATGATGATCTGGTTTTTTAAATATTACAGTAAAGTCTGACTTCTGTCTTTATAAATTGAAGGATGTTTTTTGCCTGAAGTATTTGAAATATAAAGTGTCTTAATGCTCTTTGAAATAGCAGTGCTTTTATTTTGTTCTGTTTATAAAAATTTGTAATTTGTTAATTTATAGACCGTTTCTTGAATTATTGAATCCTGGATTTAAAAAAAATTAGTGGAAATTAATGTAATTAATACAATTAGAATATAATTTCTCACAAATTTTGACCTACTGCTCCTGTGTTTTATACTGCATAGTATAGCAGGGTTGCATAATAGTTTTGTGTTTGTGGTCATGAACATATTCACAAACATTCAACCATATACACAGACATTCAGATCCTGCAGGTTGGAATTACTCCTTTTTAAAATCTTCATCTAGATTTCTGGGGATGATAGATTTTTGTGCTCTGGGGTCTCTAGAGTCCAAGAAGGTCTCAAGACAAACTGGTGCTACTATGATATCAATAATATAAAGAAAAAATAATTCTCTGTAACTTTGTATTAAGGGTTAACAAGATTCAGACCTAAAGACTGAGGAATCCAGATAAATACACAGCAAAGCAGTCTATTAGGATCAATGGATCCTAATATACCAGCTGATAGGTATTTGTTTACCAAGCTGATAGACCATGTACCTGCTGACCTCTAAACACACAGTGGAAAAATTACAGACTTGAGGAACAGTTGCTGTGCTGCTGAAAGACTAATTTTTTAGGGTGGTTGTTAAATCAACTCCTTTTTGTCTTCATGCTTTTCTGCTGTTCCTACCTTCCTTCCCAGCTTCTTTCCTTCATCATCTCCAAGTAACCTGAAGTTGAACTGTCATCTGTTGGTAACTGGTGGGGAAACATAAGACTTAATTCTTTTGTTTGAGTGTGAACAGCATCTAATTGAAGATTGAAAGAGCTGCATTGCTAATTGTCTTACAGGCTCTTACTCTCTGCTTCTGTCTCCTTCACTTAATCAGTTTAGTGCAGTCGCTTCAACCTGGACATTGGGTGCAGATCAGTGGGGAAGTTTCCCATCTGCTAAGCTTTCACCTCTTTCAAAGTGTAAATATCCAAATACATCTCCAATATGCAGCTTTGACTTGTATTGTAACATTTATTTTCAAGATCCCAGTCTCCTAGAAAGAGTGCAACATTTTGTTTACTGTAACTTGTTTTTCAGTCTGAATAATAAAAAGACTGGGAGTAGCCAAATGTAAACAACGAATATAAACATAATGGTTATTCCAAAGTAAGAAACTTTTAGGTCTTCAGGTAGAGAAGAAAGAGGAAGGAGGGAAATGAGTCAATAAAATTGCTGGTCCTTAGGAAGGAAGGAGGGAAGTTAGTCATGTTGTTAAACAATTTCCCTTACAGCAGTTCCACAGCCCTGCTCTCTTTGTACTATTGTGTTGATTTCTTTCACATAATTTCGGAATTTTTTGCTTCTGTAAAAAAAGGTTGGATGTTTTGGAGGAAAAAATTGCTTTTGATTACTGCTGTCTGAGAACACGTCTGAGCATCAGGACTAGTCAGTTAAAAATATGCTGATTGCTATGATATTAGCTTATTGTTAGGCTGATCTCTGACTAATTGTGTTCTTCAGCATATAGGATATGCATAAGGAGTGCAGTTACAAGATTATCCTCCCCTAAAGATTATTCAAGTAGAGGACATACAGTAATTCAGTTGTAGTTTAGTCACCGTGCTCAGAGCTAGGTTGCCTCTATGCTAACTTCGTCTTAGAGAAAGGGTTTTTTTGGTTTTTTTGGAATGAGATGCGAAACTATTTTGAAGACCCAAAACTTCAGGCATAGGAAGAGTTGTCTAATGCAGGTACCTAACTTGATTACTACAACTTTTTCTTCTCACAAACTGTATAGGGAATTTGGGTCTTGCAGCTCTAGTTGGCAGGTTACCTGGATACAGCCTTTTTGTTTTGCTCGCCTCCAGTTTTCAGACTGTCAAATGTCAAAAGTCTTTAGTGGCTTATGGGCAAGCTCAGAAGCTCTGCTCTTGCTCTGTTGGGTTACCATAAGCTGCCTGTAACCAGCATGTGCTATGACTGCTTCTCTGCAATCTAATATGCTGTTTTTCATGAGATTGGTAGATGTTAATCAGGAAAGCCACATTAGTCCAGATAAAATGGCAATAGCTTTTCTACTAACTCTTTTTTAGCTTGGGAAAGCTGAGATTTTTGTAGGTTGTCTTTCTTGTTTGTATCTTAGATTGCTTCCTAATAGTAGGCATTAATATGACAGTTTTCAAGCAGTAAATGTCTAAGAAACCTTCTGGAGTCTGCTCATCATCAGATTTTAAGGCCTATTCAGTAAGCTTTTGTGGTAAGATAGTGCCTTTTTTTTTTTTTTAATTTTCATCCTAATCTCAAAAGGAAACTGGGCTTATCAAATAACAGTTTGTATCCCTTTCTCACTTTGCTGCCCAACACACATCAATAATAACCTTTTACCCTTTTGGCCAGCCACAATGGATCTCAGTTATCAATTTTCAAAGATAATTAGGTTTCTGCTGGTTTAATCAAAATCAGTGGCTGTGTGACAGAGAGGAACTGATTGAAATAGCAGGGGGAGAATTCAGCTGTTTTGCTTGGCAGCAGATGATGCCCACTGAAGACATGAGTACTGGTTAATCCATTAGTATGTCTGTCACTCAGGGTGAGCCATAGACATGGTGCTTCTGGCTCCGCTGAAGGACAACTGAGGAGGCACAGAGAGAGCTGGCAACATTCAGTTAAAGGGCATCGGGGTGGGTGCAGGGGGAAACCAAGAGCACAGGGGAATGAGCAGGTAGGCAGAGATCTGTTATCGGCGGGCCTTTGAGATGGTGCTGGCAGGATGGAAATTAGATATCTGAAGGCACTAGGATACATAGGGAAGTGAATGTTGGTGAGAAAAAAAGGTAGAAGTCTAAAAAAAAAAGGTTAGACTCATTACAGACTGAATACCACATAATTTATCACTTTCCTTTCAGGGCAGTGTTAGAAGTACAGTAGACCTCAATGGGTATGGCATATTTGAATTAAGATTCTCAATTTCTACTATAAAATTAGTTTTGCTCATAGAATTTACACAGACTGTAGGAATACATATCCTCATGGACTGTTAGATCCATAAAACTACAGATTTTTCACTGTATCTACAGATTCTGTATCAAATAAAGTGTACAGTATGTAAATAAAAATATAAAATTGTTGAAAGCAAAAAACTATGTTACTTACTATTTTAAGGAATTGCCAAGAATCTAAGCTCTGAAAATGATCTAAGGTACAAGAGGTGTTACATGTAAGGGGAAGAATCAGTGAATGAGAACTAGACAAACCGATAAGAGATCAATATTTTCTCTAGTAATCTCATTTTAAAAATCAATAGAAACCAAACAATTTTTTTAGTGTTCAATTCAACCCCCAAACATTTAACCTTTTTGGATTTTTTTTGTCTTTTTCTTTTTTTTCCCTTTAAGTGAACTGTCATTTCCTTTCTTCAGGAAGCAGTTGTCCAAGCAGTTATTAAAAAGGGATTGGATTTCTTCTGGTTGAAACAGTAGAGTTGATTTTTTTTTAATTACTGATTTTTTTTTTAATTACTTTTGAAAAGTGGCTTGGTCCCAGAAGCCATCAGTTGTACCTCAGGAAGTTTTTTATGATGTCCTGCTGATACAAGAGACATGGAACTATTGAGGCAATTCATTGCAGAAAAGAGTATCAATGTCAGAAGTTATACAATGATTCAGAAAACTGTGGACATACTTGGAGACTTCTAGGGAAAACCAGATATTATTTGAAGCACTTGACCAAGGTTTCTGCAGTACCTAGTGCAGGGCAGGTGAAAGCGTAGTTCATGAGTGAATTAGACAGCTTGGTGCCAGTGTGTTGGTTGTGCTTTACACTGAGAACAGAGAAAATGCAGTATTCATCATACAAATGTTTCAGAATGATGCTTACTTTTGACTCCCAGGTGCAATTAACAATATAGAAGTTAGCCCTTTCACTACTAAACATTGCCACAAACTTTTTGATTTACCTTAGGTGTGAAATGTTTATACAGTGTGTAGTTAGAATAGCTGATAGGACAAGGGGTTTACTACCTGATACATTCAGTAAGAACTGGACATTGTAACAAGGATGGCACAGGCTGTAGAGCAATTTCATATTATCCCACAATAGCTTGTATTTTGCTAAGCTGTAATGATGCAGAACTCCTAATAGGTTCCTCATGGGCAGGTTTAAAAGGCAGAACATAGTTTAACATGCTTTTATAGCAATGCTGGTACTGAAATATTCTGTGCCATGTACACCACCGATAAAAAAGGGTTTGTACAAGCTTAATTTAGCAGTGGTATTCTAGTCTATCACAGTAACGAGTTAATTTTAGTATTGCTTATGTCACAGGTATTTTATTACCTAGATCAGATATTTATAAAGTTGGGAAAATATTAAACTCCTAAGGCTTATATTTGATTAAGAGTACAGGTCAAAACATTTCTGAAAATTTTTTATTTTCTTCTGTTTTAGTTTTTAATCAGGACTCAAATATCTGTATTTTTAATACTTTTATAAACTTCTCTGGCACTTATGTCTGTTTTTCAAGTTCTTTGTACGAGTCTAGCTCACTAAGGGGGAAGAAAGCAATTAAGACTACAACTTCCTAAAATACCTCTTCACGAGTTTATGTTCATCACTGTAAATGTGTCATACTGAGATGGAAGCATCCAGGTCCTTGTCTGAAAGATCCAGTATTTGAAAGAAAGGCCTGTGAAGAAAAAGCGAGCCATTTTTAAATAAAAACATTCTTACTCCCATCTCTTGCCAAAAAAAAAGATAAAATGAATCAGTTAGGCAGTAGAGTTCTAGGATATACAGCAAGTTGATAATTGTTTTTTAAAATTCTTCTTTTTTTGTTTTCTCCATTTACATCTGTGGTGGGCTAACCCTGGCTGGATGCCAGGTGCCCACCAAAGCTGTTCTGTCACTCCCCTCCTCAGCTAGGAAAAGAAAATATGATGAAAGGCCTGTAGATCAAGATAAGGGCAGGGAGAGATCACTCAGCAATTGCTATCACAGGCAAAACAGACTTGACTTGAGGAAATTAGTTTTATTTATTGCCAATCAAATCAGAGTAGGAAGATGAGAAATAAACATAGATCTTAAAACACCTTCCCCATGCTCCTCTCTTATTCCCAAGTTCAGCTTCACTCCTGCCTGTCTCTACCTCCTCCTCCCCTTCAGCAGCACAAGAGAATGGGGAAAGGGGGCTGTGATCAGTTCTTCATATGTTGTCTCTGCCACCACTTTCTCCTCAGGGGGAGAACTCCTCACTGTCTTCCTCTGCTCCAGTGTGGGGTCCCTCCTATGGGAGACAGTCCTCCATGAACTTCTCTATTGTGAGTCCTTCCCAGTGGCTGCAGTTCTGCAGGAACTGCTCCAGCCTGGGCCACTTCCACAGGGTCACAAGTCCTGCCAGCAAACCTGCTCCAGCGTGGGCTCCTCTCCCCATAGGGCCACAAGTCCTGCCAGGAGCCTGCTCCGGTGTGGGCTTCCCACAGCCAGGGATCACTGCCTCCTTTCAGCATATACCTACTCCACCTCAGTTGCTTTCTTAATCAATGACATCAGTTTCTCTGAGTGGTTTTGTGATATTAAAAATCCTTCGTTTATCTTATTTTAACTTACAGAATCACAGAATAATTTTGGCTGGAAGGCAGCTAAAAGATATTCTAGTTCTAACCCTGCTGCTGTGGGCAGGAACACCTTCCATTAGACTAGGTTGCTCAAAGGCCCATCCAGCATGTCCTTGAGCACTTCAGGAATGGGGCATTCACAACTTTTCTGGGCAGCTTATGCCAGTGACTCACCACCCTCATAGTAATGAATTTCTTCCTAATACCTGATCTAAATCTGCCCTTTTTCTGTTTAAAGCCATTCCCACTTGTCCTATCACTGCGTGTCCTTCCATTCCCTCTCCATCTCTCTTGTAACCACTTTTAGGTACTGGAGGGTGTTACAAGGTGTCCGTAGAGTATTCTCCAGGCTGAACAACTCTCTCAGCCTGTCTTCACAGGAGAGGTGCTCCAGCCCTCCGATCATCTCTGAGGCCCTCCTCTGGACTCACTCCAGCATGTCCATGTCCTTCCTATGCTGGGAGCCCCAGAGCTGGATGCAGCACAGCAGGTGGGGTCTTACCAGTGCAGAGTAGAGGGGCAGAATTCCCTCCCTCGCCCTGCGCTGCTTTTGCTGTAGCCCAGGATACATTTGGCTTTCTGGGCTGCAAGTGCACATTGCCGGGTCATGTCCTATTTCTCACCCTCCAGCACCCCCAAGTCCTTGTCAGAGCTGCTCTTGTTCTGTTCATCCCCTAGCCTGTGCTGATACCAGTGGTTACCCCAACCCAGGTGCAGGACTGTGCACACAGCCTTGTTGATCCTCATGAAATTCCTGTGGCCTCACTTCTCCACCTGTCAGGTCCCTCTGGACAGCATTCCATCCCACAGGCATGTTAGCTGTACCACTCAGCTTGGTGTCATTTGCAGATTTTCTGAGAGTGCACTCAATCCTTCTATGTCATTGATGAAGATAATAAATGGACCTGGTCCCAGTACAGACCCCCGAGGGACACCATTAGTCACCCATCTCCATCAGGACCTTGAGCCATTGACCACTACCCTCTGGATGCAACCATCCAACCATTTAATTCCTCATCCAGCGTGATCAGTCCAGCACAGTAACAAAATTTTCATTTCTGTTGAAGATACTAATGAAAGTCTGATAAATATTTGGGGTTTTTAAATGTACATAGCACGTTTCTACTAGTATTTTTCCCTAAGAAAAAATAAGTTTGTGAATCTTAAGTGAATTTCTGTTTCTACTAAAATCCATCATGACCTAAAATATTTTTTGTTAAGCAAGCAGTATATTATCTGCTTCTCTGTATTCAACATTAAGAGTCAAAATTCTTAAATGAATTGTATGGGTGAATTATATGAATGTGTGTATTTGTGTCAGAAAGCAAATTTTAAAAATACAGGCTAGTATTAATTATATTCTCCAATGATTACACCATCTTGTTATGTGTACAATGAAAATAATTCTTTAAACCATTAACGGTGTTTAGTGTTAAATAATTGTCACATGTTTTTTTGTTTAAATCAAGTTTAGTGTCAGTAACTTCATTCTAACTTGAAACGATGTTCTGGAAATAAAGATTACTTGAGCACTTGTCTGTCAAGCAAAGTTACTGTTGCAGTTGTTCATTTTAGAAGTACATAATGATATGCTATATCTTAGTAGATAGTCACTAAAAGAAATTTTGGGGTCTGTTTCTTTACAGAAATTTCCATCTGAAGGACTTGCAAATGTTGTTCGAAATGTATTTGACTTTGACTCCTACAACAATGAAATGCGTGAAATTTTATACAAGACTTTGCACAAATATGGGATACCTGTTGGAGCAAAACCGACCAATGTACAGCTGGCCAAGGAGTAAGAATAACCTAAGATATATATTAAGAAGACATGTTTCTCATGATCACTTTTTATAGTGTGTTATCGTGCTGCTAGTTAATCTAAAAACATCCTGGAATTCTTGGAAGTCAGTCCTTCACTGGTTCAAATTTATAATCTTCCAAATAAGTTACAACAATATAAATTACTTCATGATCAAGTATTTGCTTATTATTAATATTTAATCTTTAATGTCCATGTACATATTAATAGCTTGTAAGGTAAACAGGTATATCTTAATAAAGGGAAATACTTGTTTCTTCTCCTGTGTTTTTAATTGAATTGCAATATACTTCTGTCCTGTTGCTTATCACCTAAGTCTGCAGAAAAAAAGTTGTCTTCAGTGGCAGTTGGGTTTTGTCTTTGATGCTCACAGAGGCCTCTACAAAACTATTTCTCCTGAATGGGGCAATGCACGTAAGCTCCAAAACCATTTTTATATGTGTGTGTAAATCACTGTTATTTTTAAATTATATTACTAGTTGACATATCACACCATACACTTCTTTTCCAGAGGTTAGAATCAAAACAGCTACATTATGTAATAATGCCCTCCCATCTTCAAGCCACCCCCCACTCCCTGAAGGGGACTTGTGTAAAAAGTTGGAGAGGGACTTTATACAAGGGCGTTTAGTGACATGACAAGGGGGAATGGCTTTAAACTGAAAGATGGTATGTTTAGATCAGATATTAGGAAGAAATTATGTACTGTGAGAGGGGTGAGATGCTGGAACAGATTGCTCAGAGAAGTTGTGGATGCCCCCTCCTTACAAGCGTTCAAGGCTGTGTTGGACAGGGCTTTGAGCAACCTGGTCTAGTGGAAGGTGTCCCTGTCCATGGCATGGGGGTTGAAACCAGATGAATTTTAAGGTCCCTTACAATCCAAACTATTCTGTGATTCTGTGAAACAAATGTAATGCATTCTTCTAAAATTCACAGAAAACAGACTTAAGTAGATAATAGTAAAAAGCGATTAGAAAACTTACTCTGTCTTGAGCTCTAATACATAATTTATTTATGAAGAAACAAATATTTCCCTTTCATGGAGAAAACTTTATGGATATATGGAAAATTGAGTTTGCCACATGACAGATATACTTTATATTTGCTAAGGAGGGACTTATTTTTATGGCATGATATACTGATAGTGATTCTGGTGTAGTGTCCCTCACTGGAGATATTCAAGAACCTTTGGATGCAACCTTGTGCAATGTGCTCTAGGATGACCCTGCTTGAGCAGGGAGATTGGAGCAAATGACCACTGTGGTCCTTCCAGCCTTACCCATTCTGTGGTATTAAGTGTCCATGTGTAGGTTTCTCCTGCTGCAGCACCACTGTTATCATATCTAACATCCTACATATAATTATTTAAAAAGATTGGCAGTGTAGTGCTTGTGGTGTACCTTTTAATTTTGATGGCAGGACTGTTACATGCCTGGGGAACCAGTACCTGAGCAACTGCAATGTCTGTCAAAATGACAGAACACACTTGAATCTCTTGCCGTAGTTTCTTTGCTGAATGTCACTTGGTAATTTCTATTTTAAAGAATTACAATGTTTGTCATAGTTTTTGAGAAATTTGCTCTTTGTATAATTTTAGAAGTATTAGATATAGGAGAGGACTCTTTAGTAATGAGACAATCAGAGGTTTAGGAAACGTAAGAGAAAGATTGCTGTAATTGGGGACTGCTCAGTCTAGAAGTGAGAACATAAAAGAAAGATGCAATTATATTGAATTAAAGATAATCACCTGATCATTTTGAAATTCATCACTGAGGACAGGTTGCACCAAGGATGACAGACTTACAAGATACCCACACGATGTTCATCAAAAACTTCACTAGACAGGCAGCTGTGAGCACATACTTTGTACACTGAAGGCCCAGGGGAGGAGAAACTACTGGAGCAGTTCACACAGCTGATAAAAGCAACTTTTTCTTAGATCTCACTGTGCTGGGCTGAGCACCTGGCTCTGATGATCTAGCTGTCTTGGTCTCAATCCCTCACTTACATCCACTACAGCTGGCGTTTCAGGTTCGTACTCCTCCATTGCAAGACAACCTTGGTTTTGGTCACGGGATTTAATCCTATGGAGCTTGTAAGCCACAGGTAGATCACCTTGAATGACAGCCACATCTTTCAGGTTTAGGCACAGTTGATTCTGCCTTGAGGTTAAAGAACATTGAGATAATTTCTCCAAACCTGTTCTAGCCCATATTGCAAGCTCCCATGATGGACAGACACATTGAGGTAATTGGATACATGGTGTTTGGACTACTGCAGACAAGGTACTAGAGTACTGACCTCTCTATTTTCTTCCATGAATCCGAGAATAGTATAATGGTGTTCATCTAATCCAGCCCACTTCCTTCTGAAAAGATGCAGGTTATTCTAAAACCTTATCTCATTCTTTCATGATTCGTGCCTTCAGAAAGAAAACCATCAGAGGTGGAGTTCTATAACCTCCCAGGGCAAGTCAGTCTTGTTTCTAAATAGCCTCAACACTAGAAAGTCACCTCTCAATCTTCCCTGATTTTAAGGTCTCTGTTTGGTTTTATTTTTCTTTTATGATCCTTGTCTTCACTTGATTTGTGTCCATCGTTAAGTATTGGGTGTGAAACTGGTCAAGTTCGTTTTTGCTGGAGCCATGTAGAGAAGTAGGAGAGTACAGATTAGAACTGTATTGACTTTTTAAAAGCCCAGTATGTTTGCATTTTGTGCGATATTTAACTCATCTCTGGTTTTTTAAACATGAATCTCCACATCCTTTTCACAAAATCCTCCATAGCTCTTACCCCATCTGTGCTTTATGTGAGCAGCTTTCTTCACGCTTACATTTTTCTGACTGTATTGGATTTTTTCAGATCGGTTTTATGACATGTCAGGATCACTTTCTGTTTTAAGCTTGTTTTCCTACCTGCTTCAAAGCTCTCACAAGCTGGCAATCTGAAGGCGTGATTTCTAGGTGTGATTTCTATGTTCTAGCGACAGCAGCATGTCTCCACAGATGACTTCTGTGCCCCAGTCTTTTTTTTGGTAGACTTTAAAGACTTACTAGCTATCATAATAAATTGCTCAGTGGTTCTGTTAAGTAACATGAAAACAGGGGTAATAGTCCAAACCAATTCTGCCTGAGGATGTTAGTCATACCAACATCAAAATCATTGTATAAGAATACAAATCCTGTACAATTAAATTTTGCAATACAGAAGCATTTCCAGGAGGTTTTAGGACAGGAAAATCATTATAGTGAAGTGCTGACATCTTTGTACAGGTACTGTCTGGCATGTCTTGGATCACAGGATTTGTGAATTTTTATTTGAATAAGCTTTGGAGAAGTCTGTCACCTATTACTTAATCAAAAAGAAAACTTGTATAAATCAGAATTATTTAAAGTGCTGCTGCAACATAACTGCTGTAAATATAGGAAAAAAGCCATGAGACACACAAGCAACATGCTACAATACAGGGTTTCAATAGAAGAAGTATTTAGGGATGTATCCAGCTGAAATTGCTGAAATCCAGGGGAAATTGAACAGATGCTAACAGTGACCCTTATGGTAATTTTAGATTAGACTCTGGAATTAATATACCTAATCTTGGAAGGGAAGATTACATGGTGTGTAATGACCATTTACAAAATGCTTCTTGCAGTAGTTTTTTCAAGAGAGAAATTACTTTGTTGATACTAATTTATTTATTTGCAAAATTAATGTTGTATATTAGACCTGTAAAAGAATGCTTTACTTAGTCTTTTTGCTTTCTTCAGCTGTCATTTTTTCCCAGGTAGGATAACCATTCTTCAAGGCACTGACATGTTCAGTATTGTCAGGTGTTACAATACTGTCTGTCTCTCCTGGTAACACCTGTCCATTAGTTTATAATTTTTATCAGTATTGTATGTAAAGCAGATGGCTCATCTATGATAGTTTGCCAAGACATGGTGGGTAAAATGAATTATTCATATTACTAACTCATTATATTTCTTTATGTACAATTACATTTTGTTTTTCCGGTTGACATCTGTTATATGATATTTGTCTGAATCCATGTTAATCTGCCATTTTGGTGCACAGTTCAGACCATCTGCAATTTCTAGGTAAAACAGCATTTAATCCTGATTCTAACATTTATCCTTGATGAAATTGCCATTTTTCCTCCTGTCACTATTTACTTCCAAGTGCTTGCTGTAGCTTCGATATTTGTTTTATACGAACTGGTTTTTTTATATATAATGTAAATATGTAAATGTTAACAGCTTTGCTTTTCTCTTGAGACTGTTCTTTTGTGTTGCCTTTTTTCCCCCCACCCAGGTAATCTATAGTTAATTACTGGATATGTCTCATATCATACATATCTGTTGTCATCCTGGTGTGTTGTGGGGCCAGCTGAGGAAGGGGAATTGCCAGGGAACAGGAGTTTTAACATACAACTCTTCTGAATGTCTACTGCTTATAATTCAAATCAAAATATGTTTGGATAAATTAATGGAGAACTGGTTGGCAAGGAGTTTTCCTGATTTCAAACTGTATCTTACTTAAGTCCACAAAGTTTACATGGGATGGAAGTCTTTTCAGCTAGATGGAGCACAGGCTGTTACTGGAGGCCTTGAATAATACATTCTGTGCCAGCACTGAGCTGGTTTACAAGATCATATGTTAAGCAGCTTTGTTGTCTGTCATAGTTCATGTCCACAGCTTTTCTAATACGATGTCTGGCAGTGAAGAATTTGCTTTCAGTGGAACTTCAGTTTAACAAGATTCATAGCCATCTTCTGGTATGTTCTCTGAAAGCTAAATAAATAACTTTATAAAGCAGGTTCTGTTGACTTCTTGAACACAGTTGTTTGGTAATTTAGGTTTTTTGTCATTTGATAATTTTTTTAAATACCCTAAAATGAATTTATTTTCTTAAATCAAAAATATAAAAATGGAAAGAAATTGTGTTCTATAGGTGTCACTTTGAAAAGTTTTCTAGCAGCACAAGAGAATTATCTTTTGACAGATCATTTCCTCTTTGATGGCTGTGCATGAAGAAATTCAGGCTAAATAGTAATTTTTTGTAGAACTGCCCCATCAGCTGTAGGTGTTGTGCAATCACTTTTCTGGACAAAATACCAAATGCTTATATATACATTCCATGAACAGCAGTAATCCAGTATAAAACCGGGATCTAAAATTAAGGGTTGAATAAACATAAAAACAATTTCGAATTTTCCTTAAGCAGCAGGCTTTGACAGATCCATAATCAAAGAAATGATCAGGTATAATTCCTTAGAACTTACTCTCAAATCTTGGATTTCTTACAAGATTAATGCAGTCTACCTGTAGTTCTTCTCTTCTAGAAACTCTTTCCAGCTTTTGAAGAAGGCAAAAATCATGGATTGCTCTGTACACCTCAGCTGGAGAGACCAGTGGAATTTTAGTACCATTCTTACCCAACCACTGCACTTTTTATACCTGTCAGATCTCTTTGCCTTGCAGATTTTTGCCAGTGTTGACATTTCCATTGTATTCTATCTGCCTTTTATGTAAATGCTGTTTGGTTAGTTAATTTGAAATACAGCAGTGTGGCAGGAGCGTCTAATGAAGTTTTTACTAATCCTGTCAGTTCAAGTTATTTTTAAAATTTGCTTGTTATGATTATAAGTCCTGGGAAAAGAAGGTAATTTCCTTACTTCTATGTGTTTCATATGTATTTGCTAGAGGAAGGCTGTTAAGATGTATACACAGTTTCAGTGTGGACATGTTCTTCCAGTCCTTCTGCACCCTCACTCCCTCCTAAAAGTCATTCCTAAAAGATCTTAATGCCACCAGCTTCTTCAATACTCCTAGTCTTTCTTAGATGAGATTTACATGAGAGAGCAGTGAGAAAAAAAAATTGTCAGGCCCTGGAAGAATGAGATCCCTATTACTCTTGACAAAGAGCTTTGTATTATGAACTCTCCTTTCTGTTTTATTCTGAATTTCTGATCTACATTTCCCTCCTCTTTGCTGTTTATGATGACTTGCTCTGCTGCCTCAGAGAAACTAAATCATTCAGAAACAGGGAAGAGAACAAAACCTCAAAAATCTAGGAGAAAGGAGAAATCAGTTTTCCTGAGGGAAGAGAGAAACTATTAGCAAAGGAAATCTCCAGAAAACTGAAACAGAGTGGAAATGTTTATTTGGGAATGCAATCTGTAATTCTGTTGCTATAAAAAGCTGGCTATTTGGTTAGAGCTGGTTATTAACATATGTTTTGTTTTAAATTTTAGTAGCTATTCATGATCATTAGCAAAGCTGTTGATTTCTAGGGTGTTGTCCATGGGAGTAATGTGTAAGGAATTAAAACCAAAGTCCAAATCCTTGTGAGAGCTGATGTTCCACTGAGCTAACGGGAAATAACTATTGCTGATAATAGACATATCAGAGATTATGCTGCTCGGAGTCATAGAGCAAAAAGAAGTCTCTAGGGTTTCTTTGCACACAAGACAGCTTGTGGCTCAAGACATAACCAACACTTTGCCAACAAATCATTTAGAAACCCAAATGGAAGCCTAGTTCATAGACATCTAAACTGACATTTAGTCTAGTGACTTGACTGTTTGCCTATTTTTCTAGCTATGTGAATAAATTTATCTAAGAATTTTGTGTATGTTGAAATACTGCATCGTGAATGTTTTTTCCTAATGGTGTTGAATGTTGTCATTTGCCATGTATTGTACTTGGGGATTTTTTGTTGTCTTTTTAATCTGGCTCAATTACTCTTTTTCATTTGGGCAGAATTTTGGCTATACTAGCTAGGTGTAAAGAATGGAAAAATGCAAAATTGAGGAAAAATGAAAAATTAATCACTCTGCAAACATTGGTGTCTATTGATATTTTTTGTCAGGCAAAAAACAGGCAATGAAGACTCTCTCAGTTCTTTGACTAAGAGAGGGAATTAATGAGATGCACTTCCCTCATTACATGCCCCAGTGGCACATTGCTGGCAGCTGGCAATTTATTTATCTATGAGCACCAATGATCTGTAGTGTTCAAACCATTTTCTGTTTACAAAACAGTGTGTTTGGCTGTCTGACTGCCTTGGCAGATGGTCCAAACACAGAATGGTTATGGAGGCTGAGTGACTGCTTGTGGTTTCTGGCCTCTTGTTGCTTGAGATTTGGTGTCAATATACCATTAAGAAATGTTAACACATCTTTCCTGAATGAGTAGCAAACATTAAGGGATATCTGTATTCATTCTGTGACTTTTCCTTTAAGTTCTTAGGGGGAAAATAAAATAACACTAAAATTCCCTAAGTTTCATTTCTAGTCTAACTGATTTTAATTTTTTTTTTTTTTTTTTGTATCCTTTCTTATTCTGGAAATAATATAGAGAAGAAATTAAACAAACCTCTAATATATAAAAGCGTCAGGTTGGTTGGTGAGGAGGGAAAATATTTTTAACTGTAGGAATGAGCATCGTCAGATGGGACAGAAGAGACCAAGCAGATACTTCTAACAAACAGTCTAAGAGAACTTCCTTAAAATAGACTTTGAAGGTATTTATAGAAGCTGGGAAAAGGAATGTCTTCTATTCTCTTGCCAAGTCCTGTAGCTGTACAATAATGTGCAACAGCATGTAACACAGAATGCTGTTTTGATAGGAGGCCTCTTTAGGAGCAACTGATCCCAAATAAAAGAAGCCAGAAGTTATGAGTTCGTTAGCTTGAAGGTATTCATGCCAATTAATGAAGTCAAACTGCTTTCATTGGCTTTAAATCACTTCAGACGAAAGAAAGAAAAATTGCGCTGTCTCTGTTTTGCTGTGATGCTACATTGTCACACATCAGCATTTTCTTTCCCTGTAAAAATGAGCTCTGTTGTGATCCACACATTTCTTCCATAGGTAAAAGGTACAGAAATGAGGAAATAAGACCAGGGCAAGCAAATGTGGCTTTTGAAGATGTCCCTGTCCCTTCTGTAGATTGTACTGGCCAGAAGGCAATGGGATACTCTCATATCTGTATTCCTTTGCCTTTGTTCATGTGAGCAGTAGTAAAACAAACAAATGATTTGCAGAACTTTCATTGCATGGTTAACGAGCCTCAGTGTTTACTGTGCTTATTCTGCTGGTCTTTTAGAAGAGTGAGCTGCTGACAGGAGTTCCTTTAAGGGGTGCTGTCACACCCTGCCTGACAGAAAGGAAAGCAAGAGATAGTTCGGATCTATTTTGCTGCATATCTCACATAATTCAGACTGGAAAACTTTTCCTTTTGTGCCATATTATATGCACTGCTTCTTCTTCTATACTGCTTAGGTTGTGTCTGTATTAGTAGTCCAGAAGGCTAAATTTTTTGTGATTTAAAATGTAAAAAGGAATTAAATATTTTATCAAGGAAACATTTTCTGCAAGAGAATCTTCAGATATATTTTGTTGGAAAAATGCAGTTGTCTATTTATTCCATATCACTTACTGGTTAATAAATGTAAAAATTCATTTGTTCCTACGTTATTTGACAGACTGCCATTACCAGATCATAAGTTTATGGGCTACTGGAAAGTCGATCAGCCAGGAAATGCACAACAGAAAATGCTGTGTCCATCAGAAACTCAAAAAATAGATGTAAAGGTTTGTCTTTTAAATTATTTTGTAATTCATATAATACTGGTTTTATGTATTGGAACGTGAAGAATCTAAAATGTGATTAATTTCTTCAGGAAAAAGAGTGTATACAAGTGTATCCTTGTCACTTGTTCTTGGAGTTTTTACACTGACTAGAAAAATTACCATTTTTGTATGCCTTGCCCTCACAATGTAAGATGTGCTTGAAAATCAGTAAGCTTGGCCAGAAGTTGTTGAAAAGATATTGAAAATACCTTATCTGAAAGAACTTTCAGATAAAAGATAGCTGGTTTGGATGATTGGGGGTGGCCAGTTACAAGCCCCAGATCTCAATTTTTGGCTCAGATCAGAGACTGGAAAGAAATCTCTTTTCTGTTTCTATCTTACATGCAGCTGAATTTTTTCAGGTGTTTGGCACTGCCAAGTTTGAATCTGAACCTTTGGTACAATTTGGTCTGCAGCCAAAGTTTCTAAGTCCTTTTCAGCTCTGAGTTCTTGGCTTAACTTCAGTAATTATTACTCCAGTGAGTAAGGAAAAACCTGTACGTCTGATGTGGTGTATAGGTGAAATTGAGACTTTAAATAATAAGAAATTGCCATTTAATTTCTTTGAAACAGGAATATTCTGGTATTTTCCTTGTATGAACTGTGTTTTATCAGTACATGATACCTCCTTCATGCTACTAAGTGATAATGATTCCAAACCACTGAAAGACTGAAGAGGAGAGCACGAGGTTTCTGTACTGTAAGGGAAATGATAGTATGGACATTCAGAGAATTCATAGAAAAGGCATTTCCTTTTCCCTTTAATTTGTTTAGTATTAAATTTCAAAATTATTTAGTAGGTTTTTGTTGTTAATAGCATTACAGCATGAAGAAGACTTTTATATTTCCATAAAGAATGGTGAGTGGAGTATTTTAGGAAGCCTTCATTGTTATTATTTGTTTTAGGGCCCTGTGTACTTAAATATTCAAGGCTTTCCACTGGAACGACACGAAGCCAGGTCCATCAGTTTCACCGAAGAACTTGCTTATTGGACACTGCCTTTAGACGAAATTAACTTAGTTTGCGATGTCACAGTAACAAAAGGTACAGTGAGAAAAGCTACTGACTTCTGTAATGGTCTGCAATGTTACAAATGGGTGAGTTGTCCTGGAGATGAGGAGTGACTGGGCTGTTGATTTCATAAGTGCTTGCCAATAGCCAGTGGCAGAATATAAAAGGGCAATATGAGGCATTTCAAGTGTAGTAACAACACTTGAGTGCATTTATAGTAGTGTGTATTTCTAGGTATGCTTGCAATAGAGTATAGGAATAGTACTAGGAATTGTAATATGGGAATTAAAAATATAGAGTAAGGGAGTGGACTATAGGAGGTGAAATACAAAAATAATCCACTGAAATCGGATCATAATTTCACTGAGTCATTGTGATCATTGTAAGGATATGCATCTTTCTCACACTAAGAGAAAGATGTGTAATTAAAGTAGAACATAGCCATGAAATTGCAAGTTTGTTAATTTTGTGTGTTTACTGCATTACTTGACAAAAGCGATTCTCTGACTTTTCCTTTCTCAATTCAGTTTTAATACAAATCTTTACACTTGGAGAGTGCTATGCTTTTTTCCTTTGTGCTCATACTGATTCTTTCTCGCTGGACCAAACCTGCCTTAGTTACCTCTACAGCTTATGTCCCAGAGTGAATTGCACCACTGGGAGTATTCCTGAATTTTTTCAGGGTTCATCATTAAGCATGTCTAAACATTATTATGTGTTATAAACAGATCATTAATGATCAGTACTGGAATGCTGCTTTTTCTACTTGCAGTCCAATTTATAAATACATTAGCAGACTTTCTTGGCAACGAAGCAGAAATTAGGTAGCTTTGTATTGGTTTCAGGAATTGTCTAATTAATGTTTAATTAATAAGTACGTGAGTTTAAAGGGAGGATGAGATAGAGAAAGAAAAAGAACCAAGATTATAAACAAACAGAATCAGATGAACATACTAGCAGCTGGCTGACACTGCAGTCATGCCTACACAAATATGTCTTGGACTACTTGTTTAGAGTTAATAGTGTTGTGGCAAAATTCTGCCTGTTAACATTTACTTAATATCAAAGGATCATTTCTCTTTATCTCCCTTGTCAACAGTGGTAATTTTTCAGTACTTTTTGCTATATTATCTGCCAAGTTCATGACATATCTATTTTCAGAAGAGAAATGGACAATGTCAGTAGCCTTTCACTATTTTGTTTTCTTATTTCAGAAGAGGAACATGAAAATGTTCTTTATGTTACTACATGCAATCCTGTTTCCTTGTACTTCATGAACATTTCTAGTAAGAGTGGATACTTTGTGGATCTTTATGACCTCTTCCCAAGAACAGTTGGAAGTGTCTGGCAACCTTTTGTGACTGCAGCACCACTGGGAAATCCACTTAAAGGTCAAGTGGTTCTACATGAAGAGGAGGTAAAAAAAATTAAATTCCAGCTAAATGTTTAGTCATGAGCAAAGTAGTATCATGAGGGTAGATCACTGGGGACTCCATCTCTATAGACTGATACGGTCTGGACAAGGCTACCTCCTGCTGAATGTTCTCTCTTTTACTGTACTTGTAGCTTGGGAGTTGCCTTCAGTGTTAGTTTTTATATGGAGATTTTCCTCTTGCACTCTTTAGCTGGACAATGTCCTCTTCCATTCTTCAAGCTGATTTCTACCTGCTTATCTTCTCTTACTGATAGAGGAAGATTGGCCTTTATGGGAGAAAGGGGGAGAGTGGATAAAGTTCAGGAGTCTCAGTCAAACAGCATATGTTTATGAAGTGCACAGTAAAGTGTTTTATGTGAACTTAAGTTCTGCTCCAATCTTGTCCCCCTTTTACTTTTCAAATAGTATATAAAAGAGACGTTTTCTGAATCACCAAGTAAAATGTTGCTTGTGTTTGCTCCATGCCACTATTTGTGATTTGTTTTGTGAATCCTCGTATTTCCTGTTCTGTAACGTACAGTGTCAAGACTAAAAGGAAGACTAGGTCAGCCTTGACATCAGCAATGCAAATTGAGAACCTCTGCCAATTTCAATGTTGGTTTGACTCGAATGCTTTTTTTAAAGTCAACTATTGCATACTTTGCACTTTCCCTTACTATCTGTGAACTGATTGTAACATTTCCAATTCAAAACCTCTTCGCTCAGGAGTGGGAAGACACAACAGTGTATACCAGGCTGCTTCTGTTCGTTTTTAAATATTAATAATAGTTTATTATGCTACCTACCAATCACTATCATTTGATACGGGCATTAAATCTGGTCATTATTGTTGTCTGGTTTTTCTTTCTTTGAATTTCTTCTGTCGATTTTTCAGTAGGTGAGATACTTCAATCTGGAAGAACCTTTCTTACGTTGAGGTGGGGTGTTAATAGTTTTCAGTCATTTCTAGTGTTTCTGCAATACTGTTGTTCCAGGAACACTTGTCAAGTGTTGATGCCACTTTCTGGTGTCAAATGCTACAGTTATGCTCAGTGCCTTATGAGAAACACAATTCTTTTGCCTTTGGTAGAACTGCCTATGCAGGTGCAGCTGCCTGTTGGATAATTTCCAAGGCAGACTGGAAAAATACGATTCCGAGGTTACCTGCTTGTTGAACAGCTATAGAAGTACCATTTGGGCTATTTTGAGATGCACAGAGCACGTTTGTTTGGTTCTAAATAATTCTTGGCTCTCTTTGGTGCAGTTGATGCAGGAAACTAAAACAGATGGCCGTCTGTCGTGTATCTAAGAATGTTTAGAACGTCTCACACTTTTTAATATAAAGCCAGCAACATTCTCTGCTTTCTAACTCTCCAAAATTCCTACCATTTTGTTTTTAACCAAATCACAATAGCATTTGGTGTCAGAAATGAAGGTTCTTCTGTGAAGCTTTAGGTAGCTATCTCAGAATCTGGTTTTGGCTGTCCTCATGGAATATATATTTTAGTGATAGTATGATAGATATATTTTTCAGACTCTGAAATAAAATTTGTTCTGTGGAGAGACTGTGGTAGTTCAGTGTCCCTTTCCAGATGACTTCAGTTATGCTGTAACCTCATGTTTTTCTCTGACAAAGCTAAATATTGCCAGTTTCAGACTTGCCTTTCTTGGCAAGTGCTGCAGGTGAACACATCATGTCTGTAAATAAGCCTGTTTTAGACTGGAAAATAATACAGAATTAAAATATTCAGAATGTTTTGCATTATCTTAGGGCTTTTTACATATTTTTACCGTTAAGGCAGACCTTACTCACTGTTCGTAAAAATATGTTTCATTTAATTACGAACTTGGTTGCAAAAAGTCCTATACTTGGGACACCATTCAAAAGTAATTTTAGACTTCTTGAGAGCTTAAGTAAGCAACTTGGACAGAAAACAAAAAAAAAGAAGAAAAATTATTCTCTTGTATGCTTGTATCCGTGGGCTACATTGGTAATTTATTTGGGGCTGGTTTTTAAGTGAGGTCCCAAAGCACAGGTTAGACGAGTGCTGCTGTTACAGTCTTCACAGCCACTGCTATCCTTCCTTATGTTGGGGTTCAAGTGTTAAGATCTCTAGTTCCCACTGAATCACAAGAGGGATTCTCAAGCAGCGTAATTTTTTCACAAAGAGCTTAGGTTTTATTCCTAACTCTTCCTGCAGTGGAGCCATGGAAAAATCATGTGCTCTCTGCACCTGTGAAATGAGGTGGATGTTGTAGTGTATGAAATTTAACCCATTATTATTGATGTTAGCAGGTAAGCATATGGTCTAAGATAATCATCCAAGTACCTTCTGTATTTGCTGGGAGAATAAAGGTGGCCTGAAGAGCATTTCATCTCAGCTAAAGGAGAACACATTTAATTGCCCTCTGGAAGTGCCTCTCGCTTTCCACTGACTACAGAAGGGTGCTTGACATATAGTCAAGATGCCTGCATTTGGGTGTACTAAGATCACTGGCAGGCATAAACTAAGAACTTGCAGCATTCACACATTAAGAAAAGTAGATCAGTGGCACATCTGCATTTTGGGCACGGCTACAAGAGTTAATTGGTTGTGCCAGGGGTGCATCAAACAAAACAAGAAAAACAAGTGATATAAATAATTTTATAAATAATATAAATAATTTGATGCTTTAGAGATTCATCCATGTTTAGCTGCAAAAAGATTAAGAAGTATTAACAATATTTGTGGAAATAAGGACTTGCATTTATTAAATAAAAGGGCCACTTGACAGCTGCTATTTCATAAATAATATAATCCATTAATTAGACAATACCAAAAGCAGTTTTTTCCGTTTTTTTCTTTTAATAAAGGTCTTTGGAGATGAATGTTTCTGACTAAGTTAGAAAAAAGAATAATTTAAAATGGATGATAACCTTATTGGAAAAGATGAGATGATGATGTTGTGGCTCTTCAAATAAGCTTGTATGTTTTATCTTGTTCCCAGATGACATCCATCTAGATTCAGTAGAGCCCTCCAGTGAAATAAAATGAAAAATCACCATTCCTTCCTGTTCTTTTAAATGAAATTTTACTGAAAGTAAACCCTCAGAGATTTAACTTAATGGCACAAGTGGGAGATTTATCTGATTTTAAACCACATTTACATCTTCTTGGAAGAAAGGATAGATGATTTTATTCCTCATAGTGGCCACTGGTCTCAGTGAGTGCTAGCTGTTTTGACTCTATCTTTTTGTTCAGACTAAACTCATAGACTTTGAAAGGACTCTTCAGAAATCTCAAGTAACTTCTTTGTAAGATGGAAATTGCATTCATCTTTTCAAAGCATCAATGCCTCTGGCATCTGTCCTCCCCACAAGTACTTCAGGGCCTACTCTTATTTTCTGCTAAAGCTTTGTGTCCACCATATGCACTTTTCTTTTTCTTTCTCCATCTATCACTTCTACTTGCTCAGAAGAAGAGCAAGTACAGACGGAAAAGAATTTTGATAACTTTTATGCATGATTTTATGTGAGGTTGTAGGAGCAAACTACACACGGAGAATTGATTTGCCTATAAATTAACAGCACACTTCCAGGGTTTTTTACCAGCACTTTACTGTGTTGAAAGGCTACAACTGGACAAACAGAGTAACCTACAGTCTACCTCAGGGAGCACAACAAGCTTTGTTCAGACAGTGTCCTGCCAGCATCCTTTAACTCTGCTTTTATCTTTCTTGGTCAGGAAGTGGGGTGGGGAGGGAAATGCTTTTCCCTGTCCCACGTGCTCCTGCAGTTCTGTCAAAGCTCTCTGATAACAAGGGAGCGAGGGAATCTGTGGCACGGAAACTGACACAGAAATCCACCTCACTCACCACATGTAGAAGATGGCAACCATTTTTTAAAAAAAGACTTCTTTTAACAGTTTGTGATCTGGTCTGAAGCACGAGTGAGGACCTGAATATGGAAGTGCCAGTAACATAGAAGTAGTAACTTCTGTAACCTCTAGTCCCCATAATATTCTGATGTATGTCTTCAGAACAAAGGGTATATTTTCTTCTTTTCTTAAAAAACTAGTTTTTTTTTTTTTTGATATAAGACTTTCCTTTTCTATGAGGAAAAGTATACCTTACTATAAGTACACCTTATAGTAAAGGTCTGCTTATATAGAAATGTATGCGCCTTCTGTAGAATGGGAGGAGGCTCATTTTCCATAAGCACAAAGCTTATACCACTACTTGTTGTTCCCAGTTCTCTGAAATCTCAAGTACAATAAAGTCTCCCAAATCATGTGAAAGACACCACTTGCATTAATTACAACACCAGTAATCTACTTGCATACTTTTCCCTACCTCCGAAGATGCAATGGTTTGAGCCCTAAACCATAAATTCTTGCACAGACTTTCTCCAACTGAACCTGATGAACAGTGTGTTAATGTTTGTATCTGTGCCTAATATTTACAGTGTCAGGATTGTTATGTTTCTATCACTCAAGGGGTCCCTGAGTGAGAAAAGGCAGGACAGGAGGCAAGAGGATCAGGATCAGCCTCAGTCTGAAGCTGACAGCTAAGAAGAATCTGTGTTTGCAGCTTGCTTGCTTGGGACATGAGCATCGAGGGAAGAAGAGATCAAGACTAACAGTGAATTTGGGGAGAAGAATACAAGAATGTTAAACTGAGTTATTTGCACTGTTCCACTCTGAAACTTCCCTAAGCTCTCCCCTCTGTCTGCAAAACCATAAGGAACAACTTCCCATACCAGCAAAATGAAGTCACAGCCCTGTTTGGTTTAAGAACTTTTTAGAGGAAAATGCTGGTTAAAATAAAAACGGCAGTAAGGAAAGGGAAACTTTGCAGTAACTAAATATAAAGGCACACCACTTCACAAGATTGGTTATTGCATCTGTCCGGAGTTTGGAATTCCAGACACTGGGGTCGGGAGGTCGCCCAAAGGTTACTTTTCTCCCAGTCAAGAACAAACACAGCGGAATTGCACACCAACGTCTTTTCCCAGCCCACTTGAAGAGCTGCCAGAGCTGCTCTTGGATGTATTCACAAGTGACGCAAAAATCTATTCTTAAACACAGACAGAATATACATCAGTCACTTAGCACAGAAGGAAACCATTAACATCAAAAGGGGTGGAGTAGAGAAGCTTTTTATACTACCAACTGCTCTCATAAATTTAACACTAAGTGGAAGAATGTAATTGATTTCTATGTGTTCTTTATCTCACGTGGAAGGCTAATGCTGTTTCGGAATTGTATAAATGAAATATGGCAGAAAACCAAAATCCAAAGCGAATGTTCTATTTTTTTTCCTGAGCCACATTTCTATAATTTTGGTTCGTAATACATAAGCAAGCTTCTTTTTTTAGAAATATTGAACTTGAACTGAAATTCCCAAATGCTCCAAATAACATGATAATATTTTAAATACTTTACCATATTTAGCTTCAAATTACTGTCATTATTAAAGTTAACTCTCACAAGTATTTCTAGTGAAAGTATGAAGAGTACCCAAAAAGAACAAAACTGCTGTGACTCAGATTGTTTGTATTTGTTTTATTTAGGGGAATTCGTGGGAATTTATGTTTTACTTCCTTAACGTCTATTGTGCGTTATTGCACATGTTATACGTAGGCAGTTTACTTTTAGTATGTCCTTGCAGAACCTAATGTCCTTGCAGAACTGAACGTTTCCTTGAATGGCAAACAAAAAATTGAACCCAAGGCTTAATTAACTTATTCCTTTGTACCTTTTAAATTTCATTTGATGCAGTTAAGGTTGGCCCTGAATGATGATTTTCTTGGATTCTTAGTTAAACACATTGGGAGCAGCTGTAGTACTTTGCAAAAAGAAATGGTTAAAAAGCCCCCATCATTTGATAGCATGTGTTGACCCTTGGGCACTGAGGAACAAATGAGAAATCTGAAGAAGTTCAAAATTCAGCATATCATATTTTCATGTGATACATGGAGATTTGCACCTGCTTCTGATCTCCATCCTCTTGAGTGATCCTGCTGTCCTCCAACAGCTATCCTACCTCTGACACTATAAGCTGTCAAGAGTGTGCAGGTCACAGAAGGATTGTCACACCCTGGAATATTTAATAGGCTCCACAGTATCAGAAGTATGAACTTGGAGAGAAAGTACTGAACCATTTCTTATTTCACCAGTTTTTCACCTTCAGTGGGACTTAAGCAATGGGTACAATAGAAAAATGGTAAGAAAACATAAAAACTGAAGTGAAATATTTTAGTGACTTGACAGAACCGATTGGTATGTCTCTTACCTGTAGCTGCATCTTAGACACGTAAATGTTACTAGTCCTGTTCCTAGAAGTTATGCAGAAGTGCATCTGAGATGTATAGATAAAATGCTATGAAAAAACTGTAATATCATTCCAGCCCTTGCATGTACTTACAATTCAATTTCTCTATGAACTTTGAAATGAACCAAGAAAATCCAGCTTATGTTTTGCAACAAAATCTAGATGGTCTTTTCAAAATGTCCTAAGTGGCTCGAGTTGTGCAAGTGCTTCAGATAGATTTGTTGTAGTCTCTTAAATGGGCTTGAGATGTACATGGATCTGCTTTTCATTTGCAGAGCAATGTTGTGTTGTTGCTCGACACAAGCAATGGTGCTCTTCGCCGACTTTTGCTCTCAGCAGATGCTCAAGACTCTCCTAAGAGAACATCTTGGTGGAGCAACAAAGAAGAGATGGTGAGGAATAGAACCTGCCCCTATTATACTAAGTTTTTTAAAAGCAAATGTCGGTATTGGAAAAACTGCCCCAGGATCATTAAGTTTTTCCGGGTTTTACAGCCCAGGCATTTAATTGTTTACTCTTATGATATTATGTGTATCTTACACATAAAATCACATTGTTGTGGAATATTGATATAAAAAATATAAATAAATTGTCTGAAGATGTGTCTTTAAAATATCCCTTTTTTAGAGCTAGAATTGGAAATAATGGAACATTTTGTTACCACAAATTATGTCCAGAATAATGAACGCAGTTATGATGCAATTTATGACTAGGAACAAGGCAAGCTAGATAGCATTTTGAGAGGTAATTAAAGCTGTGGATTCTTCTAAATAAAGGAAAAAAACTAGTGCTCTTTTAGAGGAGTCAGGGAAACTCACTGGGACAAATCTAACAAACACTAATTGCCCTATGATGTATTTTTATACAGAGCAACTACAAAATGTGCCGAGAGTTTTCACACAAAAACTGGCTGGTGTTCTACAAAGAAACAGGGTGAGAGTAAATTATATCCTTGTATTAAATTGATTTATATCAGATCTCCTTGTGTATATCCCTATCTGATTATTCTTTTTTTGGCTTCCAATTTTATAGAAACCACCTTATTGTACTGGATGTATTGGAGGGTCAAACTCACACCATCTCACTTCCGATCAGTCTGAAATCTGTTTTCCTGGTGGCTGAAGACCGGTGGCTCTTGGTGGAAAACGAAACAAATAAGTTACTTCAGCCTAGTTTTCTTGACGGCATTATTTCTTGCTTGTGTCTCGTTTGTGTTCAGGAGTTTCACTCCTGGTCTCAAACTTGTTTTTTTTCTGTTTGTGAGACTGGCTGGACTTAAAAAGTTGGTGTTTAAGATGCAGATTTGCTGTGGTGAAAATGCAGGTGGGCTTTTAGAGTAGGAAATGAAGAGGATATGCCAGCCTCTGAAAGTCTAGATTACCTTTGATCGTATGAATGTTAACATTAATTTTACTGAGGTGGTATTGAACTTTAGAAATGAGAATGTTGGTGGACCTATCTCTGGAAATATGGGCACATTATCCAGAGTTAGAGCCTGCTTCCTTTACTTGCATGGTCCTATGAAAGAAATGTTACTCTGCTGTCTCATTTTTATAAATGCACAGCAAATGAAAGTGTGTAAATAGTTACCGGAAGACAAATCTGCCACTTGCTGGCCTACCCTTTCTTATCTCACAGATGTTTGGGAAATTATGTTTAGTTTTAGCAAAAGGTGTTGATAACCTTGTTTATATAAATGTAGAATGTTTTCACTGTTTCAGAAGATAGAAGTCCTTGTTTAGAGTTACAAGTTTAATCAGGAATTATTATAAATGTGTATCCTTTACAGGAAATTTCTTTTAACCAAGCGTGCCCATATGGAAGCTCAGGACAGTGAGGTTTGCCAGCTGCATGCATTGAGTGAAGAGCCAGCTGACATGGGATTTGGCTTAACAACAGGTATTGAATGCAAGCTTGGCTAGTTCCTTTTTTCTTTTTATCATTTCTGTTTGCAGCTGCACAAACAAGGCTCTTTAAAGGTCTGAGTAACCATCTCTCTGATTCTGTTTTTGCCCCCCTTATCACGTTTGGTTAATAATAACAGCTTTTCTCAAGACATGGCACATTCCATGCTCAAACTTCAAGTTGTATGAATAAAGCATTTTTGTTTCATACCATTCAAGACCCTTGGTCATGGACTTTCAGCAAACAGACAAGCATGTAGAATGGAAAAGGAAGAAAGATGACTAGGCAGGAATTAGAACAGAAATAGAAGGGAACAAATATATTAATGAGTCCAGGCTGTAGACTGTTGCAGGTCTGCTGTTCACACTTAGATGAGCTAGAAAACATTTCCCAACCCTTAGAAAAATACAAACCACCTACTGTTAGAACAGAACAGAAGTCACAGTTTCTAGTTTCTGTCGATAGTGCGCAGGAGGCCATTGAAGCCATCACACCTGTGTTAGAAGGTAGGGGGAATTTGATCAGTAAAATTCCCAGATGGTGCTAGGCATTGAGGCTTGTCTTAGTTACAGAGTAAGGCAGAAATCTCCAGTGGTTGTCATTCTACCTGGTAAGATCTGTCTATCTTCAAATCTGATAGCATTTTCAACCATGAGCATTTTATCACAGTGCACAAAATCTTTAGTCTACTTGGTTTAATAAGACTGGAAGTACATGTGCATCACACCTAACAGTTCATTGGTTTTGGCCATTATGTATCAGAGAGACAGAGGAAACAAACAGAGAAACCACTTTAATATCTCTTAAAGGAGGAACAAGTTTTGTTCTGGTTCTTGTGGCTAGCACAAGTAAGAAAAATGAGATTTACACAGTGTAAACATGGTACAAGCAAATGTTATTGACAAATAATAGGGCTTATTTTACATAAACAGCAGCCAGGTGGATACCAAAAACTAACCTAAATATCTAGAATCCTTTTTAACTCTTGTACAGTTTACTCTACCAACTTATCAAGCGCTGTCAGAGCACAGTAGTTTCCTTCCTCTTACTACCTTATTTAGAAACCATTCTGGAGTATCATTCCTCAGATGGATAGAAATGTTATTATAATTTCCAGTCTCAGAGTATTTGTGGACAGTTTATTGCTGCATGCTTTCTGTGCTATTTTCCCCAGTTGTTGTTTCTTCTCTTCCAATCTAAAATGTTATCATATCCCCTGTCCACCTTTTTCCAAATCATCCAGCAAACCCCAACTGTAACATCTTCAGCCTGTTCTTGTTCTTTGAGGCAGAAGCTGTGGCAGGAGAACTAAAAAAAAGGTAGACCAGTGTGGGTTTACTGCTGACCCAGACCATTTATCCTTTGAGGGAGGAAAGATTTTCTCCCACTGCCATGTAAACAAGATAGTCTGCCCATCGAAGTGGAAACAGTGCAGAACTAAAGATAGCAGGTTCTGACTGTGTTGGTAATTTGAGGCAAGGTAAAGGGCTCTTACAGATGCACAGAGTAAAATTCAGTTTTCCTTAGCTTAAAGACAAAGAAAACCAGAGCAGCATTTATAACAGAAATGCATTACAAACAACATTATTTAAATTTCAAAGACAGCAAGAGAGTCAACGAGAAATGTCGCATTGACACTTACCTGTGCAAACCTGTGTTTTGCCTTTTCGTGCATTTGCATTATAACAATTTTCAATGAGATCGCATGCTGTTCTATTCCATAGGCTTCCTGCTTCATTTGTACAGTAGAGGGCAAAATTAAGTGTTATAAGCTGCTACAAAGCTAGTATTTCCTGATTTTAAGTACTTAACTTTACAAAAATAGAATTACTTCCTTCTCCTCTGTGTTATAGTATAATCAGATCTTCTGCTTTTTAGTAATTTTATGCTCAAAGTAATAGCAATGTTCAGTGCTCAGCACTCTTACAGTTAATATCATTTCCTATTGCACATCTGGATTTAATGACTTTAATTTTGTTTAATTTCCCTGTTTAGTGTCGGAACTGTGTGTGCCTCATGTAGTTTCAACTGACCAGCTATCTTCAGAAAACCTCAGTGCAGCTGTGGGACAAAAGATCAGCTCCCCCAACAGGATCTTCTCAGATGAACATAATTATGCTACTATTGTTATTGGTTTCCCAGACCTCTTGGTAAATACTTAGCATTATTATACAATGAAATAATATGGTCTCATTTATTCTGTAACCTGTTAAGTACCTGTTTACCAAATGATTTGGAAAAAGAAGGGAATGACAGTAAGGGACAAATTAATGTAGGGTACACGATTTGTTGGGGTAGTCTAATCTAGAGGGATTTTGGTGGTTTTTTAAGTAATAATAAATGGGACAACACAATGTCTAGCACAGACAGAATTCATCTTTGGTGAGCTCTAAACAGTCTAGACTAATATTGGCTAGACTAATATTTTCTAAATCATGTGTTTTTACCATTTTTTAATTAAGCATAACCACTGAAAAAAGGATATCAGTATAATTTTGAACTGTTCAGTGTGAACCTTTTGCCCAGCATGCAGAAGCTAGCAAGACTAGATTTAAGAAAAAGGAAAAAAAAGGTACTGAAAATGATAGCGAAACTATAAAGCCCCATCACTACTGAATAATGTAGCTAAGTGTAAATACTGCATGTAAGTGTGCTTACTACTGTGACACAGTTAGAAAAGGACCAGAAAAGAAAGTGAAACTTAGCAGTGTAATGACTAGGGCTGTTGCAAGGAGTAAAGGCAAATACTGGGAAAATGCAAGCACTCTGTTTAATTCTTTGGACTTTTTTAATATTTGCCGCCTAATGGTACATAAAAAGAGTAGTGATTATGGAATAAATAATTGTATGTCATGTTTGTTTAATAAATTGGGGCAAATTAGAAAATGTAAGTGTTAACAGACAGGAATTTTGGGAAAGCCAAATGACAGAAGAAAATTCTTGAAATTCAAAATTATTCAAAAATATGTTTTTGTCAATAAGACAGTCTTTGCAATCAGATTTTGAGTTTTCCTTGGTTTGGTTTTATATTGCCATATTGTTTATTCTAGCTTTTCATATTACTTACAATAGATGTGAATTGCTTGCTGGAAAAGAGAAGTGGTCTAGAGGAGGGAGTACTAACGATGCTGCACACTTCAATACTAACACACCAATGTGGGTGATGAAGCATTTTTGGCTCTGCCTGATTTAGACTGAGGCACCATCTTTCCTCATACATAGTTTTAGAAGTCCGTGTGAATTTCAAAGAGGGAGTGCTAAGGGTGAATGTAAGAGTGATGGGGCAAAACTTCAGAGTCAGTGTTTAGTGCTGGTGGTGTAGGTGTTTAGTGTGAACAAGGTATCTGAGCTCTTATTTGTAATAGTAGTGCTCAGTTTACCAAACACTGAGACCTTCAAGATGATTTTTCCTCCAGGCTCTTTTGACCATAGTGGGAGATGGAGCCACTGGCTTTCATGTTGAGACCTACACTTAAATCTCTGAACCTGGAGCTAAGTCCCAGCCTTATTGCTTAGCTTTGAATTTATTACTGAAATATCTGTTTGCATTTATCTGTATTAGTGGAAACGTAACAGTTTTTTACATAGTTTGATTCCAAATTAGGTTATTTCAATGCTTTCTGTTCCTGGTTCAATTAAAAAAAAAAAAAAGTCGATTCAACTTCAGAGCATTTTGATGCCTAAAACTCATGTAGATGGTTTGTTGGTTTTCACCCTATAGGAGTTTTTGATGACAAAATAATCCAGGTCATTCCTTGTCATGTGGTAGCATAAGAAGTAACCACAATAGCCGCATTTGATCTGAAATTAAATAAGAAGTGGAACTTAACAAGAAATGTTTGGTTTTGGACTTAACAATAGTAATGTTTTCTTCAGTAGACACCTTCTCTTTTGCAGTCTCCCAGTGAAGTGTATAGCTGGAAAAGAAACTCCTCTCTGAGTCACAAACGTGCTTCTCCTTCTGATCCATTTTATTATGGAGCCCAGAGGAAAACAGGAGCTGCAAAACAAACCAATTGTGTAACTTTATTGCCTTCTAATCAAATAGTCAGAATTTTAGCACCTGGAGATGTGCCTTTGAAAGACATATACCCAAAAGGTAAGAGGTTCATATACTTGTGCTTCAATACACTTGGTTTTTGTTTTGTAATCTGCTATCACTCATTTATTTTTCCAGAATGTTCTTAAATAGTCACAGAGCAAGTATTTGAGAAGGAATGAGTGTAGTTGCACTTAGTTTTAAAATTAATTTGTATCTTATTAGCATGCTGAATTATACTTCTGAGGAATTAACAGGGTGTCTACACTGACTATCTCAGTGGACGGGATTTTGCTCTGTCTGCACAGGAAACCTGCTAATGGAATATGATCATTCCGGTTCAGCAATTGGCCTTCACCAGTATTTCCAGCTTCTGCTCAGAGTCACACAGAGATGCAGTGATAAACCTCTTGTCTGACTAACTCAGAATTCTATCCCCAGCAGGGACAATAGGAGAGGTTATTTTGGGAGTGCATGTGACCCTGTCCACTTCTTTTTTTTTCTCTTCATACTGTCTCAACATTTGCACTTGTTTTGCTGGGGATTTTGCAGAGGACATCCCTGCCTCTGGCTGTTAATCTCCTTTTATGGACCTGTTGTCCACAAGTTTATCTCGTCCCTCTTTGAACCTGTGCATCTCCACAGCAAACTCACAAGTTCAGGATTTTTTTGTGATCAACTGATCTCTTATTGGGTTTATCAGGTGCCCCTTATTCTAGCATTGCAGGCTTGGGTGAGTAACAGTTCTGCATTCACCTTAACCATCCCCTTCATGACTTGGCAAACTTCATTCACTCCTGCCTTCTCTCCAAACTGAAGAGACTCAGACTTTTTCGTTTTTCTCCTATCCAAGACAATATTGCATGAACGACATTCACATGCAGCAAAACCATCCTCCGTTCTGACACTAACAAAGCAGGTGTAGGCTACAGATCCTCAGACACTTTTGTGCTGCCGTGCCAAGCTTTCTGTTATCATTATAATTTTAGCTTCTTCAGCCAATAACTAAAAATATACCAATTGGTGCTAAATAACAGCATTTGTGAGTTTTGCATTAATTACCTCTAGGAATCTCCAAAGTTTATTATCAAAAGAGAAAATGCCCACAATATTTGTATATGGTAGAATGGCTTGATTTCATCAGCACAAGAAGCTATTCCTGATTTAGTCTGTGTGTGAACTGTCTGTCCCAGAATAAACATTTTATTCCAAATTAACTCAAACAGAATGAATGATCTAATCTGCCTGTCCTCGTTTAACACAGGTCAACTTCCCTGTGTAGAGAAACCCTTTTATTTATTACCAAGAGAATAAAACATTCACTTGACTAAAGAAGCCAAGTCAAGGATATCAACAGGGTAGAAAACTTCAGTTACCTCCTTTTGTAACTGAAGGAAAGATTACCTCTTAAAAAGATTAAACTTAATAAAATTAGTTGGAGTTAGAATCTTGGAACTAATTATACAACTTCAGGCTGTAATCCTCTCATACTTTATAAACTGCTGAAGGGTCAGACTGGGTCACTTTTTTTCAGGCCTTCACAGAAAAAGAAAAAAAAGAGGATCTGAATCTGAAGTATATGTTTTAGAAGGTGAATCTTCTGAGCTTTTGTTAAAACTAGTTTACTGATTTGGGAGTGAGGGAGGTATCTTCCCTCAGTGCTTCCAAATGATACCTAAACTGAGATCTTAACTGCTATTTCTAAAAGCCTTTTAAGTTGCTGTGGTATGTAACACCTTGTATTGCTAGGTTATTATAATTAAAAACCAGGGGACATTCTTCATGAATCCAGGATACCAGTAACCTGAGCATATTATCAGTCTGAGAATTGGCTTCTGTCTGACCACGCAGTTTAATCTTTTGTCTCAGCTGTGGTGAAATATATTCACGAATAGGGATTGATAACTTTAAATGTATAGAAAATTGTATGACGTTTGTACAGTGCTTTATGGCCATTTAAGTTGAAAGATTTCGTGCCTTGAAGATCATTATCATTGATTGTTATTTCCTGAATGATGTTTTAATTTGTGAATTACAAAGACTGATTTTAACTGAATCACATTTAATATAACCTTACCGATTCAATTAAATGGGACCTGAGCAAGACTCTAGGTTTTCTGTTCCATAGCCTTTTTCAGGACTTTTTCAAGACGTTTCCATTTATCAGTTAATGGCTGGATTTTCTAGTGGAGGAGAAGCTGAGGGAAATCCTATAGCGGCCTGTGCTACTCAGCATGTCATGAAAAAAATGGAAAAGTTAATTAACACTGAGGTAACACTGCTGATGATAGTGGTTATTATTCATGGTAGGAAGGATTTACCATGAAGAATTATGAGAATTGCTACAATTCTGAATGCAGTAGAAATAACAGGTGAAATTCAGTATAGACAAATATGTGGAGGAAAACAAAATCCTAATTCTACATCGAAAAAGATGGGGATGATGAGAACACTTACAAGCATCGTTTTGCTGTCAAGATAGACGACTTCATTAGGATAGCAGTTCAAAGCTCAGTAGCAGTTGAAAAAAGCAAATCAAATGTTGGGAATTACTAGGGAAGAAACAGAAAAAAGCAGAGAACTTCTTTGTGCTGTTGTGCAAATCCATGTGTCCTTAACACTGCTCAGTTTTGGTCCTCCATCTCAAGATGGGAGAAGGCTGAACTGGGGTAAGTTCAGAAAAAGACAACAAGAATGAGCAAGATTGCATTGGCCAACCCTCCAACATGGGAAGACAAGATTAGGAAAGGGACATATGGTAAAGTTCTACAAAACCATGTATGGCATGGAGATATGGAAAAAACAACAATTTTGCACTGATTACCAGAGTTAGGGAGCAGCTAATGAAGCTATTAGGAGCTTCATCAAAACAAACAAGACATAGTTCTTCATAGAGTATTAACCTGTGAAACCGCTTCCCAAAGGATGTCGTGAATGCTGAAATGTGGATCCAAAAGAAAACTGGACAAACTCCTAAAAGTTAACTAAATAACTAGATAATTAAAACACAGACACCACATTCAGTTTAAGAAGCCCTTAGATTGGAACTGGTTGGTGACTTGAGGAAAATAGCATGTGTACTTGTCTGTTCTTACACATTTCAAGCATGTAAGTCCTCTTGGAGACAGGATACTTGGTTAGAGGGACCTAGTGTTGCTGTTGTTATGGCACAAATCAGAAGCATTTCCGGGTGAAAAAGGGAAGACAGATAAAGAGAAGGATGTGTCTTTGTGCTCACTTGGAAGATGAGATAATAAGGTAGTAGTCCTTATGATGCCCATTTCAGATTCTATTCTTGTAACCTTCTCTGCTGGGCTATTTTTCTTCTGGAGTTTGCCTCTCAGTCTCACTAATTGACAGAATATTTAATTGAATACACATTTAGCTGCTACGAGTTGCTGCTTAACAGTTTTGGTCGCTTGAAATTCAGTGTTGCTTATTCCTAACTGTGTTTTATTGTTTCTACGTTGGAAACCTGTAGTTACTTACCTATGAAAGTTGTATCCTTCCCGGGGAAATGGTAAAGTGAAGCAAAGGCATCCTGCTACATGAAATCGAATATGTGTCAGTGCCTTGAAGTTCTTGCACTATTGTCTTCTGTTGCCTTTGAGAGGTTGTTTTATATTTTTGATTTCGTTTCCATATCTATCAGACTTTCTTTCTCGTCTTCTTGGACAACTGGTCAGTTCTGGCATACAGCTTTCCATTTCTATTAATAATTCAAAGTACTCAGCCAAGCTCTAGCATACGCCAGTATGTATTACTGAAGCTGTTCCAGGAACAATAAGCAAAGAAATAATTGCCTATATGTTTTATTGGAGCTGTAAACCAAATTATAGTTATATTTGAAAAGAAATTATAACAAGTAATAATTTCCCGAAAGACTGCCAAATAGATATATGGACACAAAATATAAACTCAGACAGGAGATCATGGCAAAATCCAGCAAAGAAGAATTAATGTTTATTCTAAAAACAAGACTACAGAGACGAGGGGCTACTTGAGAGCAAATATTTACTTGGATTCTCAGCACCTTCTATAGATGAACATAAAATAACAGCCTATTACTGAGTGTGTATCTCTGTGAGTATGACAGTAACTGGAACATGTAGTGTAACACACAGTGTTACCAGAACAGCCTTGACACATGGTCTGGCCCACCTATTTGTATAGGGACAGGATGACACATGTAGTCTCTCCTTAACTGATGTTTGTCAGACAATTGGCCTATTGCATTGCTTCACTCTCCTTGTATATGAAAAGCTTTTCATGGTATCCATCTTTTATTTCTCTAGACAAAACTGAATACTTCATGTCACGTTCACTCACTCAGAATAACATTGCTCTCTTTATAAGGATCTTCTCAGTAGGGCTGGATGTGTTTTTTAAAAAAAACCCTGTTTAGACCAAAAAAAAAAAAATCCTTGCATTTGTCTTATAACCCATCTGTTCTGACCTCTTTGTCATCCTCAGGACTATTTCATGTCATAGAATCACAGAATGGGTAAGGCTGGAAGGGACCACTTGAGGTCATCTGATCCAATCTCCCTGCTCAGCAGGGTCCTCTAGAGTATGTTACTCAGGATTGTGTCCAAACAGTTCTTCTCCAGAGAAGGAAACTCCACAACCTCTCTGGGCATCCAGTTCCAGTGCTCAGTCACCATCACAGTGAAGAAGTTTTTTCTCATGTTCAAGTGGAACATCAGTTTCTGTCTGTTGCCTCTTGTCCTATTGCTTGGCACCACAGAGCAGAGCCTGGTCCATCCTCTAACACCCTCCCTTTAGATGCTGATAGACACTGATGAGGTCCCCTCTCAGTTGTCTTTTCTTGAGGCTGAGCAGGC
Source organism: Falcunculus frontatus (assembly GCA_013398115.1). Lineage (NCBI taxonomy): Eukaryota > Metazoa > Chordata > Aves > Passeriformes > Falcunculus > Falcunculus frontatus. The sequence goes on along the minus strand of VZRV01007602.1, from coordinate 682,975 downwards.
CATGGTCCCTCAGCCTTTCCTCATAAGAGAGTTGCTCCAATCTCCTCATCATCTTCATAGCCCTCCACTGGACCTGCTCCAGGAGCTCCATGTCTCCCTTGCACTGAGGAGCCTAGAACTGGACATTGTGTCTGCTTTCCTTAAAGTTTGGTGTCTAGAGCTGTGCATAGCTGCTCTTCTCCATCAGGCTTTGGCAAAAGAAGAGCAAGCTGCATATGTCTGATGTTCATGTTTCATTGTCAAGATTCTTGACTGCAGTTCTGGGGCCTAGCCAGCTGTTCTTGTGTAGCATTTAAACATTTGATTGCCTGTTCGTCCGTTCCCTGCTCTGCAGTCCTTTGTCTTTTTATTGTCCTTCATTTGTTTGATTTGTGTTCTTTCTCTAATTTATTAACTTAATTTTTAATTCTTATCCCACAGTTCTACCCTTTCTAGTTCAGTATCTGCCCTTGTTCTAGATCTTCGTCAGAATTTTTAAAATGTATCTTATTCTTCATTACTAACAAAAGAGACCACATTTTGAAACAGTAACAAAATCTAGGGAAAACAAAAAGTGGTCTTTGGCCCACAAACCTGCATTTTTCCAGACTTTTTCCCCCTGTTTCTGATACGTTTGATATTCCCATTTTTCTGAAGATGAGTAAAGTCAATAGATGTGCTACTGTAGGCATGAATATTATAGATATTTAGATATATTAGGTATGCATAAAGTGCTGCTGTGGGTTATTCTATGTGCTCATTTGAATATTAGATCTCCTTATGCTGCTGATCTTACTGGTCTTTTCTGTGTGTGCTCTATGCAAGCCTCAACACTTCTGCAGGTAAGGTCAGACTCCTGCATTTCAAGGAGGTGAAAGATGCATTGTTTCAGAAGAAAATTTAGACCTGCTTTCATCTTGTGACAATGGCATTTTGTACCCATACTGGGCAGTGTGATTCAGTCTTCTGGTTTTTTTTCTGAAAAACTGCCTCAATTTACTCCAGGCAGATGAAAGTCAGCTCCTAACTGGAAGGCACTTCTGAGCCCAGGCGTAGTGTACTCATAAGTTGGCAAAAGCCGGTGTAGGCACACAAACACAAATTTATTTCTGAGGGAAGGACCATATATTAGCTGTATTCATTAAACTGTCCATAAACAGAATATTTAATGCTTGATAGTCTAGGGTAGTTTAATATAAAGTTATAAAATCTTTGCTTACTGAGAATTTACCTCCAAAAAGAGCGGTTCAATTCAAGGGAACAGTGTTTAGGTTGGTATTATTGAGAAGTTTTCAAGTGGAAGCCATAACCACAATATTTTGAAATGTTCCTCAATATGCTTTTAAAGTCAGTTATACAACTGACATTATCTTCTGTGACAGATAAAAGCAGCAAGTTAGGGATTGCAGTAATGCTTGAATAGTGCTTTTGTGAGCAGAGCTATATTTGTGTGTAATTTTGACATTTGCCATACAAATACATTGTTCTTTTGTAACTGTGACTGATTACTCACTATCGTAATAATAAAACAATTCCTTATTTGCAAGTTATATTCCTGTATTGAATATGAAAGCTTATCATTTTCTGACAAGTACTGTATAATAAAATGTTTAAATTTAATCTGCTAAATGCAAATGCAATAACCAGTAATCATGCAGCAGGAAAATGACATGTTTGTTTATTTTCAGATGTCACTCCTCCACCAGCTGCTGGATACTTGGAAGTAACAGATCTTAACTCAAAGAAAATCAAATATATTGCAATTCCTAGGTAATTGACTTTATTGATTAGAGCACATCTTGGAGGAAGAGCAAAGAATTTAGTGTCTATTATTACTTCAGGATAAGGAAATATTGCTTTTGATATGGAAAGTAAGACTAATTCATACCTAGTGTAAAATTCTGTAAACATTGCGGTATATTTTTGTCAACATTATTTATCTGTTTTTACTAGGTAGTGCCAATGAAAATGTTGCAATTAATTAGTAAATATGAAAGGTAGCTTTATCTTCTGATTTTTATTCCGTTTGTTCCTTCTCCCTCATCTATCCACTTTATTCTCAGGCTGTTTCATTATGATTTGCTGTCTTTATTTTCTTTTCCTTTTTCACTATCTTTAGGATCTGAGAAAGACAGGCAAAATGATCCAGTGTTAGGTGTTAGGAAACCGAGAATCAAATTCTGGTCCAATATAAAGTTCACTTTGAAAATAGCTTGAGCTTCTTTGTGCTTTTCCCTTTGGAAAGTATACATTCCCAAGTATCTTGCATGATACACAAGTATCTTGCATGATAAATTAAAATAGCCAGATTCTATGGCTTCTGTTGGGTTTTAACATCTGTCTCTCTCTCACAACTGTAGAGAGTATTTGCAAATGTTTTATCCTATGAAGATATATTTTGCTCCCAAATTGTCATTTTCTATTGCAATAATAATAAACTTTTTTTTTTAAATGGCAGTGTCTCAACTTTACATATTTAAATAGCACGTGTATGAAACTCACACATGAAGAATTTTATACTTTTTTTTTTATTCTATCCATTCGATGTTGATTTTGACAGTATTTATTCTCATTTAAATTCGTTCTGGTTCATTAATAATCTGGGGAACATTTTAATTAATAGAGCATTATTTTTGCACTGTTCACCATTTTATAATTGGTCCATTGGCTGACATCTTACACAGTCATTCAAAAATTAAAGACATTGCCATAAAAATAGTAAGGAATCTCTTTATTTTTCACTAGGATTTTATAGGAAATAACAGAAATTACAAAGCCATATTTTAACATTATGACCCTTAAACTAGCATAAGGATTTAAGCTGTGAATGGCAGATCTGAGCAGAAGTCCAGATTTTAAAATGTATTCCAGTAAGAACTGATGAGTAAAGTGAGTTTTCATCATATATGTATGAATAGTTCTCTGTTAAAACCTGACAATCTTTTTTCCTTCTAGCAAAGTTAGCCCAGTCAAATGCTAAGGTAACTCTTTTTCAGTTGAGTTAATACATGGTGGCTTCAGTCATAGGTAGAAGCATATGTGTTGCTCCTTCTTATATTTTTGAAAATTATTAATTTTTCCATTAGTGCAGGTTGCCAAGTCATTTATGCATATAATTGGCAGTACTGAAAAATGCAAAGATTCTTCACTACATTATCTAAATTTCCCTTCATGTTATGCTCCTTTAAGGCCCTCTCTTTCAGCAGTAAATTTTCATCAGCAAGTTGACTGTTTAAAAAAGTGCTATGATTTTTTGTACATAAAGCTGTGCCATTGTTAAATGAGTATTTAAATCTTAATATTTATTAAAGCACTAGAGAAAGGTGTTACTCTAATTTGATGGAAATATATTTTCCTCAGCGCTCTGATCATGTTCTATTTCTTTTTTAGTTTTATACTTTTCTGTAGTGTCTTTTTGTATTTTTTATATTCTTAGTAGTTTTTTTTAAAGATGGACTATTTTTAGATAGATTAGATAAAGCAGTGTATTTAAACGACAGCAATGGTTTTGGCAACATATTGCCTTTCAGCCTGGTCTTTTATACTGCTTCTCACACAGTCAAGTGTCTTTTGGTTATGTCCAGTTTCAGTAGGTGGAAAGTTTCAGATAAAATCGTGGGTCTGATGGCTTAGTTATAGTCTGTCCTGAAATGAGGCTGTGATTTCATTTGTCACCTTAACTGCAAAAATACTCATCCATGTTTTAATTGCAGCTTCAAGAAAAATCACTTCTATTCTTGTTTTTCAGGTCACAGTCTCTCTCTCCATATACGTCTTGGCTCTCTAAGATCTCAGATGCTGATGCCCTGCTGGCACCGCTGGGCAAAGTAGGTTTGGTTACTGTGGACATGGGAGGAGGTGTGAGGCTCTGGGAGACTGGGCTGGAGAGCCTCCAGCGGTCACTGCAGGATTGGAGGAACATGATTGGCCAGGAAGATGGTCGTCCTGTGCAGGTAGGACTTCACAAAGCTGAACTGAAAAACATGTAACTAAATGAGCTATGGATGATTTTTCAGCTGGGAAAGGAGTTGAGGGGAGAGCTGTGAAGTAGAAGTGCACCTGTGACAAAAATTTAATAGACTTCTTCCCTGAAAAAAGAGGCACAGTAGCTTAATTTAAAAACATTTTGTAACCCCTGTAATTATGATTACTGACAGACTCTTTGTCTTACACTGTTTGTATTTTTGCCAAATTCCAGTGCAATTAAATGCAAATAAATTCTTTATTTCCTGCTGATTTTTAACTGTAACTTTCAGAATGTAGAATAATGAAATTCATTTTTAAGAAAAGGATATATTTTTCCAGAGTTTACGTTCTTGGAAAAAAAAATTAGGGTTTTACTTTGAAAAAGGAACTTGAAACCTGGCTGAAAGATGCCTTGAGTTCACAGTAGAGCCTTTGCTAATCTTGATAATTTTCTCAGCTGAGCAGAGTTGCAAGGATCTCCATAGAGCATGTTCTCATGTGGAATGTTTAGGTAGATGCAGAAAATACACAGCATTTATATGTAAGGTCTGTGTGCATGTATGTATATGTGTTAATGTGTTAATGTACTGGCTAATATGTTGCACCATTGCAACACAGAGGGAACATTCAGGACTGTTCAATTGCATCTTTTGTTAGAATGGGAAAACAGAGTGAGTCCATTCTTAATTCGATCCCTCTCTGGTTTTGGTTGGGGTTTTTTGTGAATGATATGTATTAGGCCAAAACGCCTTTTACTTTCTTTTCCCACTCTTAGCTCCCTACAAGATGTTCTGCGGTTACAGAGACTTGGGCAAGAGCCAGTGTGTTCTTGTTACTGGACCTCAGCAAATGCCATTCATAAAAGTCATGAGAAAAGGAAACTCTTACCCAGTAGCACCTTTGTGCTTGATGCTTGTGGCTTTGCCAGTGCCATGTTCGTTGCCAGTGCAGGAGCACTAGCACCATCTTATGGTCAGATACAGTTGGTTTACACCACCCCAGAGAGTTTGACTAGTTTTAGTAGATTGGGGTATTTTTCTTTTTCCTTTTTTTTAATAACTTGTAATTTTATTCAACAATATTACTATATTGTCAATAACAGCCAACAAATTATTAGACAATACTGGCTTGGAAAGTACACGGCATAAGAAAATTTAAGTCATTTAACTAGTAATCTCAAGTAGCCATTTTAAAGAAGGCTAAGAAGTTTTCCCACAGTCACAAAGCAGTCTTCAAGATCAGCTGTTAAACTTCTCTCCACTGACAGCCTGCCTCACTTCTAGGCACATTCCAGAATAAAGTCTCCTTAGAATATCTTTCATTTTTCCTGTGTCAGACCAGTGGTTTGTCAGAAATGAAATAACATGCTGTTTGATTTGTGCTAAAGGGCTGGAACAAAGCCTCCTTGACTTGCATGATTCTCACTAACTTCTGTTTCCCTACTTTACTTTTTTGCTCTGCTTTAAATGGAAAAATGAGGCCTAAGAAGCCAATGCTTTGTTTATAAAGGCATTGCAGAGCAATAAGAAATAAATTAGGTCTTTTATTTTGTGTAATCTCCAATAAGATAATAGATACATAGTTCTTGTGTAAACTCTGTACGTTGCTAATTGGATATGAAGGCCTTCACCTTTCCTACTTAATTTTTCAATAGGTCTAGACATAAAAGTAGTACTTTATTAAGGCATTCATTTCTGGAAATGAAAGGATCCTATTAGCTTAAAAACATACTCATGGAGCTTCCCTGTGTAATTGAGCACGTCAAGAACTTGTCTCTTGATCTAGGGACAATTACTTTGCTAAGAATGCTGCAGCTAAGTATTTCCTGATACCTGTTTTTGTAAAATTGGACATAATTTGCAGCCGTGTATTGATGTGTTCATTCAAGTGTATGAAAATCACCTCCTTTTGTGTAATGTTTTGTGCACATGCTCACGTTAAGTAACTTGGAGTCTAATGAGGTTTCTCTAATTCTTTGACTTAACCCATTGCTCCCAATCATCTTGTAGCAGAAACTCACTTTAAGAGAATTGTCTGTGTTCCACATGTCACCCACACACCTCCAATTTCCCCTTCCCTAAAAACTGCCATTGTTGCATTCCACAAAGCTGCCACAGGCTTAGCAAAGCTTGTTATCCTTTCGTGGTGATGTTCTTAGACCAATCCGAGACCTGTCTAGGTGGTTGGGAACCACTGATCTGCAGAAACACACGCAAACTCTGAATCTTCCTGACCTTTTAGAGAAAAAAGAATTAGAGGGTTTTTGATATAAATATAGTTTCAAAGAATTGGAGTCAAATCTTCAACCAGGCTTCAGTTGGAACTATTGGTACTATCTTCTAGGGCTGCATTTTTGCTTTCACAAACACGTTAGCTCTGAGGAGGAGGCTGAATATACATAAGCAATGAAACAGAGGAAAACAAACAGCTGTTCCACTTGCAATCAGTAATTAGATTCGCTTGATATAATTTGTGGCAATCTTCGAAATAGTCAACATTTGTCTTGTATTGTTGACATACTCAGCAGAGTTCAAACTGCTGAAGTCTTGAGGCTACCAAATTAGTTTCTCAAAATATGGTATGCATTTACATAAGCCTTCATTTATACAGGCAGGTCAGAATTTTTCATCATTTATTGAAGTTTTAAACTCAAAATAATACTACAGTATTCTGAAATGATTAAATTGGAGTGTCTAAAATACAAAATCTAAACAAAATACTGTATTTTCTAAAGCTGTTAACTCTACTCCAAAAACTGTTGAGCTTTTTCACTGTTTTTCCTTGTCTCTGACAAGGTCACTTCATCATCAAATACCTGAAGAGACTTTGAAAGACAATTTATTTTTAAAATCTTGCCCTGAAAGTTTCATGGCAATAGGCAGACATTGATAAGCTTGTGTTATTTTTTTTCATCAAAGGGTTATTGATGGAAATTAAATAGAACAGCACTGATTACATTCTGAAATAGTTCAGATATTGTCTTTCAGTAAGCATTATTTAGTGGTATGTCTCATTTAGATAAAGTACAATGCTTAGATAAAAATAATTTAAAGGTGCATCATTTAGAGGTATTTCAGTAGATGTTAAGGCATTTATCTGTGACTATTAGCAAAAACATTTAGTTCTGTATTCATTCCACTTAATGTTCTGCTGTAGACTGTTGTCCAAAATGTTTTATGCTGTGTACTCAGAATGCCATTTTTCTCAGAAGCCCCAGGACATACCCAAAACTGTAGAGTGCATAAAAGTGTACTCAGTTAAAGGTTGCAAAAACTTTGTCATCTAGTTTATGCTAATATATATCTGAACTCAAAATTGGATTCACAACATTTTTTGAAATCCAGATGTAGTCTTGATCTAGGTAATATCACCATGCAAAGTGACATCTTGAAGCTGAGGATAGTCTCCTGTCATTTCAGTCCCAAGATTGTCCAAAGAAGTGATCTGATAGGTTAAAAAAAAAAATAATTCTTGTAAACTAAGACGTTTTTAGGGCTTTATTTGGGTGGGGGATTTTTTTGTGTCCGTTGTTCGATGTACTTGTGGAACCTGCAGTAGTTGTATCATCTCCTACATGCATGAGATGGGTTTTTGAAATTGCAGTAGTGCCCTCTGTATGTGGCTAAATATGAAGGCCTAATGAGTTAAGTAGTTGTGATTGTAACTATTTTGATTTCCTGCGGGCTGTTCTCTCTCATTTTCAGTATAGGAAGCCTTCCTCATAAACATTCAGGTACTTAGTTGGAAATTAATTCATATTTACATCTAAGTAAATAGTTAGCAAGAAGAAAAAAAAAAGAGACTTCTTTACATTTTCCCATGTTTCTGCTGTCCTAAAACAGGATCACAATTTCCTGGTACATCCCAGATCTTAAAGGTCAAGGCCTGCTTGTTCTACAGTACACTTCTTCTTCAAGGATGGATATTGCTTATGTTTCTTTGGCCAGTGATAGAGCCCCACTCTACATAAGTGTTCTGTGTAATGTGTGGTTTTCTTCAGAAACTTAAAAAGTGGAAACTTTGGCTCAGTTTATATCTCCTCTAAGAGCTCAGGTGGGTTTCCTAGATGATTCAGGTTCAGCCAATATGATGTCAAGATCACATAATGTGGGACAGAGCGGAGCAAAGATACACCACACATGGATTGAGTGGGCACCAGCTTTGCTAATACCAGCTGTTTAAAAATAGATAAAGTACATTTACCCATGAGCAAGTCCATGTGCTGTGTAGAACCTGAATAATACAACACCTACATCATCGCAGCAACACTCAGCTTAAAAAACCACATACTTCTTTGTAGGTGTGTCAGTCCAAAGGAAGTGTGTAAGAGAGACACTGACACCTTAGTATGAAACCAGGCCCTTCCAAAAATAAGGATAAGTCTGGAAATATTTTCTCCCATTTTTTCCTCACTTTAATTTGTGACTTCACCTGTAAATGTTCAACCAGTAAATGTTGAACTGGAGTCAAAGTTGAGTGCATTCCTGAAGTATTCATAGTGCCAAACATCTCACATTTACTGTTGAAGTTAAAAGAAGCCCAATCACGTTAGTTTAGGTGGGGCGTGTGCCAAGGTAGTTGAGTATATTTATCTATGTATTCACACACAGGTACATGTATATATTTGCACACACACACACTCATCTTTTTTTTCCTCAGTTGTCATACCTGGACATAGGTTCTCTTGAATTAGAATTACCTGAAGAGATCATTATAACTTTGCAGGTAGCCAGTCCCTCAGGGACTGTATTTCATAATGAGCAAGAATTAGAAGTCAATTTGGATAAGGATCACCTTATTCCCTTCCTTGAGTAGTCTCATTTATTCCGTTTGTATTCCATGCAACTAATCATGTAGAACTCTACATGAAGTATTCATTCCTTAAGTGAATTAATGTTTTTTATTTTATTGAATACATCCTTTTTTTCTTTTTATTTTCTGGAGCTGTACTTTAAAGTTCAGAGTAATGCAAGTTCACCTGATGAAATTTAATTTTTTAGGTTGGATGTTTATCTAAAGAATAATTGATTCAGGAATTTCAGTGATTCCAACTTGCTTGTATTTACTGCTCAGAATCTACTTTAATCTATACTGATAGTTTGGGGCTTTTCTCCCTTTTTAAAAAGTGACATTATACTTTGTAACATAACAAAAATCCAGCCTTTTCCTGATGTTAAGACTGAACTGGGCAAAGCTGCAGTTCTTGAATTGCGACAAAAGTATGGCCTTTAGCAAGAGTGGCCAGGCCTTCTTCCCGCCCCTCCCTGTGTTCTGTTTTTCACTTTGCACCAAGCAGTCTTTCTGACCACATGAGGGCATCAATGGGCTAATAAAAGTGATTTCCCTCAGCTTTTAAATACTGTCAGTGCAAACACCATAAATTATGAGAAATACATGGAGTGGAGAGTTTCTGCAAGTTTTGAATAACCATATGATGGCATTCTGCAGACCTGCACGGGATCCTGAAAATCCTGAGATACTGCAGATTGCAGAGTTATATGGTGAATAGGTGGATTGCAAGTTATGGTTTGATATCATTTCCAGTTCTGATATCCATGAGCCCCAAATCCACAGTTTAGGTCTATGACCTCTTCCTGGACCACATAATTTATTCAGCTGAAGACTAGCAGCTGTGTAACAGCCCTTGAATGAAAGCATCTGAGTATGGGGAGGCATGAGACTGGAAAGCCGCGAACTCAGAGCTAGATAAATTCCTATCTCTAAAAGTTTTTATGGGGTAAAGCAGCTCAGATAAAGATCATTGGTTCTCTGTCAGATGCCTTTTGTAATATACATTTCCTCAGCTTGGGTGAGGCCCTTGTTGGAAGCACTGTACAAACACGTCTAAAATACATTCTCTTTCCTGAGGGGATCTTCCAGTATAAGTAGAGCAGAGAGACAAAGAGCAGGAGGGAAATAACCTTCACTTTCTATTAGAGCAGACTGATCCAGCACAAAGTTCCCCTTTCTTCCTCTGGCTTTCCTGCGGAAGCCCAAAATTCTCATGGGAGAAAATACTGTTACCTCAACACACTGTCTTGAAGATCTCAGAAAGTCTGCAGCAGTGCACATTGCTGACATAAAGGTTGGAGCTCCTAACACCAGTGAAATCCTGTCATCCCAGCAAGACAAATGCATACTAATAATTCTGCCTTTATGAAAGTGATTCCCTGATTAGTGAAAGGACAAACATAGGGAAAATTTAAATAATCTGATATGTTACAGTAATGCTAAATATAAGAGACCTTCCTTTAGAAGAGAAAACAATGCAGTAGATGTTAAATAACTTCTGCCTCTGCTTCTTAAGGACAGAGTTGACAAGGTCCTAGATATACGGAAAATCAGGCTTTTCTCCTTCCACATGTAATTTTTTTCAAGTTTCTTTTTACCCTGTGGTCTTCAGTCTGGACCATTCCAAACTGACATAATGTGTTCTCTTATCCCATATTTCTAGCTGTTGATTATTCACAGTACTCCAGAAGAAACCAAATTCAGTGTTTTCTGAATTTCTGAGGAGGTCTGTATTAGTCAAGATAAATAACAAAGCTAAACATTACCTGTCTGCTCTGATAATATATCATGGTGGATTAGAATACTAAAAAGATGATGACCTCACATCTTAAGAGTTGAATAGAATTGACATGGGAATTCTAAATAATGAACAAGGAACATGGACTTTACACAGGTGTTTACATAGCAGAAGATCCATTACATGAAATAAATGTATTATATTCTCTCATTACTTTATTTAGTTTTCCAGCTTTTAAGCTGCACAGCGTATATTTGTGGGCAAAATATTCTAATGCATCTACTGTGCAGAGTTTCTGAGCTGGTTCTTAGAGTGACAAAATGATTTCGTTCAAAAAAGAGCCCACAGCAGCCTTTTGTACAGTGGTTTGGTTTTTTTAGTTGGTGTATATGAACTTGATTTGCAAGCCAGATACACCTTTTTATAACTTTCATTCCAAATCTCTACCTCTTCACCATCCAGATTCACTTTTCTAAAATGCCATCAAAGTTATGATGCTTTCATCAATTTTGGTATTCAAGACAGAAGCTTAATGCCTGCATGAATTTTAAATGCTACTTTTAGAATTAAATGTTTACAGGTGTCAGATGATGCATGAAGCTTCGTTAGTTCATTTTGAACTCTTGCAAAGTTTTACGGACAAGGTAGAAAATCAGAATGAAGTCAAATGAACAAGGAGAACATATTAAAAGTTTTATACTGCAGTGCGATAAATGTTTTTTTTCGTTTCAGGATACAATTGAAGAAACAGAATGCATTTCACATATTTCTATTGTCTTGTCTAAGACTGAATATCTTTTCTGTGGAAAAATTACTTGTGGACTCAATTTTGTGCTGTTGTGAACAGAAATTATGCTATTAATTTTCAGTACATAAAAAAAAGCTGCACATGATACAGTACAGGTGAACATAATAGAAGCCATTAGAGGGGATTTTGCATGTTTATGCCTTTCTCCTACTAGTTTGTATAAGTAGATTATAAGAAGTTTTCTTTTTCTCTTTAGTAGAATCAGTTTTATGGTAGATTGTAAAACCATCATGGAACAGGCAGGTTAGCCTTTGATCTGCCTGATGTGGAACTTCTGTATGCTCTTTGAGAATGTAATGCATGTATTTATGCCACTGATAAAGAATGTGTTGGAGGAAGATATGTTCTTGTGACCTGTTAAATGCAGCCTAGGATAATACTAAGAGGTGTAAGGTTGGAGAAGCTCAGGAATAAAAGAAAACAATTATTTTGTTTCAGGGAAAAATCAGCCTTTTGCACATCTGCAGAAAGACATTCTGCATTCCATGGAATACATTTCCTAATCTTTTGTGCCACTGTGGGATGGATCACTTAATGCGTTTTTCACATGGAGTACAGTTGTGGTTTGTTACAGTCAAAGTCAATCTTTTTTCATAGTAATGTATGAGAGTGAAAGCAGGTTTTGCACTGATTTTGATGAAGAAATTACCATCTCCCAAATCACACCTAAGGCAGAAAGCTACAAGGTTTTCCCTTCTTTTCCTGCAATATTCTTCTGATATGTGCTCGGTCTTTGTCTATGGCACTAATGAAGAAAGTGAATTAAGATATTTTAACTTTATAGTGTTTCTAATGGGTTTATATTCATATAACTAATATTTTTCAGCAATAATTTAGTGCCTGCTATGGAAAGTTACCCATATTCTTCACTGACTATAAACGGCCCTGTTTAATATGTTTTATATTAATGAAAAGGCAAAATATCAGATTAACTCTTTCCTTCCACATCTCAGATATGTTACGATAAAAGCAGTTATCTTCCAGTTTGGAACTTGGAAGACTTCTTTCCTTTATGATAAAAAGAGTAAATGAATAATGGGATCTTGCCAGCCTACATCTGCCTACTTTACAGGACTGTCTAATCATGCAACTAATTAAGCTAATGCACGCCTTCTTAATTTACATTGAACCAAGCACCTTAATCATACTAATTGTATTCTACCTCAAATCTTAGTGCACACATTCTTTTCCCTGTTTTCCTCTGATCAACAGTAAGAAACAACCAATAATGCAGTATTATTACTAATAGTAGAATAAGTGCTTGTGAAAACAATATTTGGGCACCTTAAAATTTTCTTTTTAAAGATTTTCCTAAGTAAATATCCTTTACAGCTGTAAATACTGCAGCTATGTTCCTGTTTGCTTGTATAATTTGTATGAATTTATTAAGTTGTGACACATGAAATCATGCTGGTTGCAGCTTTAGTAAATGTGTTTTATGTGGAATCATCCACTGAATATTTAAAAGGGCATAGTAGAGAGGTTGGTTCCTTGTCACCACATGCGACATGGAGGAATTCCATTTATTTCTATTATAAAGATGTAAAAGCCTGTGAGGAATGCCCAGCTCTGCTTAAACATTCCCAAAAGGATAAGAAATATTTGATTTGGGGAGGTTTGAAGAATGGAAATATAGACTACTTTTAAAGGAAAAATTTCACCCCTTTACACCTGCAGGATGTAAGCCTGGAATTAGAGTGGGTTTTTTCCCCTCTTTTTGTACCCAGAGTATTAAAATAAGCGCTGTGTTTTATGTAAGAGGATTAGATATAGGTTTGTCCTGTCCGGGCCAGAGATAATTAAAACTAAGAGGTGAAAGGTCTGTTCCCCTGTACATGATGCAGCTCGCCCCCATTGGAAACCAGAGCTTCTTTGCCAGTCCTGAGGCAGAAACTTGCTTTTGTTGCTGTGAGCCCCACAAAGGAGCTTTTCTGGCAAGCAGTCCTGAATGGGAGGCACTGACACCTCCTATACCCTTCAGGAATTTTAATGAAGTTAACCCTGTCGGGATACAAAAGTAAGCTGCTGTATTAAAGGCCATTCACTCTCTAGCCAATTTGCAGTGTTGCAGTGTCAGTTACAGGGCAGGATGGCAGGAATATCTACAGCCAAAAAAGTTATCTACATGCCAGTTGCATCCCAGCCAGCATTAAGGAAAAGTCCTTCCCATTTTACTAGAAACTGTCACTCATTGATTACATTTCTATTCAAAGCTAGAAATATTTTCAAGCTTGTCTGACTTCTGCTTACAAATTCAAAAAGATATTTCCTGACCTGTACCCATGAGTTCTATTTCTGCCAGCAGTTAAGTCTGAGTACGTTCTGCCCCTTGTTTTAGAGAGTCAGCTTCGTATACAACAGTGAGAGCTGTTGGCTTAATCTCTTGCATGAACCTCCCAGGAATAAATAAAATTTCAAGTGGGACAAGACAGGAAGAGATGAAATTCCCTCTCTTTCCCTGTCTCCACAATAAATACAGTTTGAGGAATTTTAGTCTTTAGTTAGTTGTAACAGACTTGAAGAATGAAGAGCTGATGTATGGCTTAAAATGCTTGGGAGAATGTTGTCAATACTCTGAAACATGAATGACTGAATAATAGATCTACTGAAATGTTCATTTCAGTTGACTTTGCTAAGTGTCTTTTACTCATTACATTGGATACTATTATAAATTTGTTAATAATAGAGCTATTAATATACATTCAGTCCAGACGTACTTTGAATAGTACTTGCTGAGATACAGAACTGCACAGGTGTGCTGCTTGGGACTACTGCCTTTGAGTGGTGAATCTTCTTTTTAAAGATTTTTTTTCTTCTCAGTTTTTCTGCAATGTAGGAATAAGATTACTGGATGCTAAAATGTCATTAAGGTCACTCGTACAAAATCAGCTGAAGCTAAATTTGATAATGCTTTTGGTCAGTTTTATGCAGAGAGAGAGATTTTTTGCAATACATTAGAAGAAAATTAATTCTGAACTCAAAAGGGAAGTACTGTATTGTGAAAATAACTCATCTATTAGAATGAAATATGGTTGTGTGGGGGACATAAATAATTTTAATAATAGCATGCAGCATCTGTCTCCATAGTTCCCATGCTTTTATTGTGGGGTATTTTCTAATGGGTTCATGCAAGCTCTTTTCTTCCCATAGCTGTGACGGTGTCTCGTAGGGGCAATGCACAGTGTATCTGGGTCAGCTGTGTGATCCTCAACAAATACAGCTTCTGTCTCTCACTGGGGGATTATAAACGTGTCAAAAGTATACCAGTGCTTCCTTACTCTCCACTAGTTGATGTTATTAAATTAGACAATTTCATATCAGAATTCAATATAATTCAATCCCACATTCACTTAACTGGCGGTTCTAGATCCCTTTCCAAAATAGTTAAAATTTGTTTAGTACACAATATACCATAGTTTGTCTGACCAGCTGAAGTCTAGACAAAACTACCAGCTTCTGACTCATCTTCACAGTGGCCACTATCACAGATTGGTATGTGTTTAATGTCTGTTTGGCATAAATATGGCACAGATGTGAAACACCTGGTTTCACTGTGTTGTCAAGTGCAGTAAATCATGTAACTGACTTTTTTGAGCCTCTTTATCTTCTTCATGAAGGATGATAAGATCACTTAGTTTCCAAACTGAATGTGTTTGTATCAGTTTTCCCTATGCAGTTTGCTCTTAGAATCCCAGTGTTGTCAGAAAAATCTTGGGGGAAAAAAAAAGAAAGAAAAGTGTAGCCATGTAAAATCATTTTGGCATACATTCATATTTTTCAGAAGGAACTGATCTAGAGCAAGTTGTTCAGATGCCATGTGTCTCTCACTGAATGTAAAATGCACGTTTAATTCTATTCCTCCTTGGCTACCCTTACTGTCATGAGATAATGGATGCGTAAGAGGCAGGACCAGAAAATTAAGTCAAAGCATTAACAAGTTGTGGTATTTGTTGTTGTTTCTTAATTTCCCTTTTTCTTAAGCACTCCTTTCATGCCATTGCCCCTTAAGAAAAGCACATTCCTTTGACCTGAAGTATCTTTCTGACCTGAAGTATTCATATGCTTCTCACACAAAATTGTTTGCTTCATTGACTTTGGAAGACCTACAGAGCCTGCGTCACAAAGACCTTCTGAATGTACCTGTTACCTATTGCTTTAAGTGCCTGAGAATATAGGATAGTCAAAGAAAATGAGAGAACAAAAATATTTGAAAACAGATAATATATATTGATATATATATTATATTGAAATATAATATTTGAAAACTAATATATATTAGTTTTCAAATATTATATTTCAATAATATTTGAAAACTAAGATAATTAATGATTACTGACAACTTGGACTCTACAGAGAATAAAATAAGAGTCATGTATTCCAGGAGAGGATGGCAGCTGTGCTTCTTGTGTGATGAAGACTTTGAAGAAAAACCTGCCCAAACAAGGAGTGGAAAAGTGCTTTCACACTCTGATTTTGAATCACCAATATGTATAAACAAGTTTAGATAATATACAATTGAAACGTGTGCCCTGAATGTTTTGGAAACAGTGATTATTTTGGAAATCAAAAGGAACTTTCAGAAGGAAAAATTCAGTTTTTCCAGCTATTCTGCTCTGACCCGTGCCTCATAGCTGGAGCTCGAGGCTGCTTGACTGAATTCGTGTGTTGTTTCACAAAGCCGTAATATGCACACCAGGCACTATGGAATCTGCACAATGATGCAGTAATGAATAGTGCCTTTCAGTGCATGTATAGCTAGGAAGAGCACAGATTTCTCTCAAGAAAGGGTGATTAGTCAAAACTCCTGTTAAAGGAAACAAAGTTCATAAAAGTCTTGCAATTAGATTCAAACAGAAAATATTCAGGACAGGTCAGCTTTTGAGCAAGGAAATTATTTATGTATTTGAAAAACACCCATCATAACAGTAATAGAAAACTTGTTTTAGAAATTACAATCAGAGAAGCTTGGCAAAGCTACTGTGGATTTTAGGGGTGCTTGAGTCCTTTCTCCACTTTTAGTACTTGTTTTTCTTGTCTTCCTTCTCACTCCAGACAAACTAGATATTTCCTGCTGAGTGTTCTTCAGTTTCTCAGGTTTCTAATCCATCCAGTTTTGGATCCTGCACCTTAAATCTACCTTTCCAATAGTTTCTAATGTCAGGAATTCCTCCAGTCCTGGGAGGGATGACTTACTTAGGGCTCTTCCATCTCTTTATATTTGTCATGCTGAAGAATGTATCATTGTCCAAAAGTTTTTCTCTTCAGTTTTTTCTTCATCCTCCCTATGATTTCATGTCAAGACTCACTGATTTATTTATTTATGAAATATATCTTTTATTCTAATATACATATTTGGTAGTCTAACATGTAGTTTATAGAAGTGTTTCAGAGTAGAGACAAGTTGTTGGTTGTAAAATTATCTTGAAACCTGTAAAATTACCTTCCATGGATATGGGAATGGGAAGGAGAAAAGCCTGACAAGTCACTGAGGGAATTATCTAAGAGCTCGAAGAAAAACCAGGGAAATGCATCCAGAAGATTCTCTTTAGAGAATTCTATGGTGTGCTAGTATAATGCAGTTTCTACATCTATGGTAAATTTGAAAAATAATTACCCCAGCAAACCAGTGCTAATAAAAATTGGTTGTTAAAGTATTCAGAGTTAGCAAATTCTACTACCTTTTGTCTGCATAGATAGTACTTAAAAGAAAAGGAAATGAAACTGCTGCAGTTCCCTGGCATGACATATACACATCTGCTGGTGGTGTTCCATTCTAGTATCATTGAATTTTCAATTATTTTATCCATTCGGCTATTAACTATACATAAAAAGAAACACAGTGAATTCTCAGGCTATGATAGATTGTACTCCTTGTTTCTTTTCCTCTTTCTCAAGCAATTTTTTTCAAAGTTTTAACAGAAATTAAGTGTTGGCTGTTTGCTGTCCTTTTAAGAAGAGAAAGCAAAAAAATCATAAATTATAAGATAGAAGATTTTCTATTAACAACATGCCATTTCAAAGTTACAAATACCTGCTTTAATCAGATCAATACTATTGTAAAATAAGTTTATATTAGAAACTTGTCTAGTGTATGTGTATGGGAAACACTATTTGTGAACAACTTATACTTGAGAAAGATATATGAGCAACAAAGCTCCTTTGTCTACAGACCTTTTCACTTAAGATTTAAACAATGCTTGTATTTCAAAATGTTTAGTGGAATTTTTCAATGGAAAAACTTGACAAAAATAGAATATGACATTTGCATCCCTGGTTATAGTTATGTTTGTTTCATAGAGCTTCCTTTTGCAGAAAGAATGTTTTTCAATAAAGAATACAGAAGCATGAACATGTATAATTGCATCATTTCAAGTTTCTCATTACAGAATAATGTTTTCTTTTGATTCATGAGTCTGACACTGTCATTTGGGGTTTATAATTTTGTTTTAAACTAAGTTCAGTGATTTTTGTTAACCGGTGTTTCTGATAGTTTTTAAATATACCGGTTATGCAAAAAAAAATGGTTTATTTTGGAGAAAACCTCTAAAACCAAAAAAAGTATGTAAGCCTAAGGGTAACTTGCTGTTGTGGTTACATGTTTCTCCCTATACAAATGTTAAATGAATGTGATTTATCAGATTAGATCTTGATTTTACACTAATGACATGGTTCACAGAGGATGTATTATACCTCTTTGAATTGATATAAATTCTATAAAGGGAAAGAAAATGATGTTTTGAATAGCTGCCAGGACAGTGTTGTTAGAGCACATGTTTTCAGTTCAAAAACATGTGTGGAATTCATGTCAGCATGAAGTTGAGTCTGCAAGACAGTGAATTCAAGGATTAAGCTGCTCTACAGTGAAAACCCTGATAATGCCAGTGAACTTCTGAGAAGGCAATAAATCGTAGTTACTGGGACACATAAATTCATTGGAGGATTAAATGTATTATGGTTGATAAGAAGAAAGTTAATTTTAAGTGGTTGGAGACATTAATTTTCCATCTCAGTCATTGGGTTTCGTTTAAAAAAAAAATAAAGTGGCACTAAATTCTAGAAGATTAGTGAGGAGCAGTTTACGTATGAATCATTGATTTACTACATGACTCAGAGTTCATAACGGGAAGGAGTATTTTTACCTTCAGTTACCCACTTAAATCCAGCCCCAGCCTAAAGTGAGTCAGCCCTGACCATCTGGCAGTTGTTGGGTGTTCAGCTGTGCTGTGAATCAGTGGGGAAAGTGCCGTCAGCAGACAGGTCTAGAAAACCCAGCATGGTAGAACTTCTGTGGTCAAGGCAGAGATGCTGAGGATTGCGTGAGCCTGTCATTTGAACTGGCCAGTTGCTGATGAGTCTCATCTCTTTAGTCCCCGTCCATGAGAGGAACATCAATCTACCCATCACTAAGGAATGTGGGACTGCAGTTGGGTGCACATGAAATGTGTAAATGGATGTGGGGTGCTGTGGGTACACAGTACTCTGAGAAGTGTTTGACCTGCAGGTGATTCTGTCTACAGGGGGATTTTGAATTATGTTGGGCAGTTATCAGGAAGCAATTTCTGTGGATATGAACAGAATGCAGGGTGGTTCAGATGTGGCAGTAGTCTTCGTTCGGGTGTGAGTCTAACGTGCAACTCAGGAGCCCCGTTTTACTCTGCTCTGTTCTGAGGTGGAATGTTGCATTTATTGAACTAATGCTCGTTCTACTGCTACTCAGCACACCTACTATGTTATTATTTGGTTGTTAGAGTGTTTTCTTTACTATAAGAGGGATTTACATCTATCTTTCTCTCTTTTACAGATAACCATTGAGAGGGAGAGTGGTTTGGATGTCAGTTCCCCCAAACATGGAAAAGTGGATCCAGACAACATGCCACATGTTGGTGGAAATACGTGGGCTGGTGGAACAGGTTCTTCATTGTTTTATTTTTTTTAATGCATAATTGACAGATATCCAAGGGAGATGCTGTGCCACTCAAAAGTGGTTTTATACACAGCTATCCTCTGCCTAGAGCTATTTTACCCAGTACAGGATTGCTTTATTGCCAGTGAAAAGTATTCGCAGTGTCTAACTTAAACTGTATGTAGCAGATCTCTTCTTCAATCATATTTTGTTTTTTCTTTTTACTGGCCATATAGAGAACGAGAAGCTTGCAGCCACAGAAACTGGGCTGAGTCATTTGTCATTCTCTTAGATGTCCCTGTAGCTGCAGAAATTTAGGTAGTGTAGGCAAGAGGTACACAGAACAGGCAAAATGCCTCCTAGTCCTAATAGGTTGTGATAGTGATCACTAGATAAAGTGATTTGGAAGCAGTGTAAACCAACAAATTCTAGGGAGAAGACAGTCTGGTACCAGCAGCTTTCGGTAGATGTACAAGATTTAAATGTTCTATGGTCCCCTTTGTACAGGGCAGAAACTATTACGAATCTGATCTCAAGGAACTATAAACACAAATATTCCATGATAATTCTTCTTTACCGTGATAGCTGTTTGGTTTTGAAAACCTTTGGCAAGAAATATTTCAACTGGAGATTGTCAGCAACATTTTTTTAATATCTGTAGATGACAATGGAAGCTTTAAAGAAAATGTGTTGTTATTTTTTATCAAATGTGTATTCTTAATAGTTTTTTATCTCAACCATCTTAGGTGGGAGAGACACTGCTGGGTTAGGTGGCAAAGGTGGGCCATATCGACTGGACGCTGGCCACAGGGTTTACCAAGTATCTCAAGCTGAAAAGGATGCTGTTCCTGAGGAAGTTAAGAGAGCTGCTCGAGAGATGGGTGAAAAGGCCTTTAAACGGAGGTAATGGGAAAGTCTTTCTTTTCTTTTCCATTTCCCAGAAGAATTTGAAAAAGATGGCTAAAAAGAATTTTCTTTCTTAACTGCATTTATCAGCTACATTACGCTGTTCATTATCATTTAACAGAGATTACCAGCACGTTTAGCTGTTCTGGACAAGACTGTGTAGAACATTTTATTGAATTCAGCCACAATGTTAAAATGACTGTGTGATTTGGTAGAGTAAAACATAACTAGATGGAGAAGGAGATTGTTGTGAATATTTCTCTTCTTAAAAAGGAATTAATTATATGAAAATTTCTTTGAATTATGATGAATCCAGATTGTATGTTGTTAGAAATTCATTGCTTAACGAGTGTCTTTCAAAATGGACCACTGCAAGCAAATTGCTTCTATTTGAAAGATATGTAGCCAGATGGTTAGGGCATGGTGCTGATAGTACCAGGGTTGTGTGTTTGATCCCTGTATGGGCCATTCACTTAAGAGTTCCACTCGATGATCCTTGTGGGTCCCTTCCACCTCAGAATATTCTGTGATTCTGTAATTTGAACTATTAAGCCTCAGCAGGTAATTAACATGAACAACAGGTCTTCCCACCATGAGTGTAACGTGTGATTACTGATTAACTATGTCCCAAAATGTGCACAGAGATTCAGATTTCTTCCATCAACTGAACTATCAAGTCAACCTCTGTATTTTGTATGAAAATAAGCATCGCCCTTCTTCAAAATTGCTTCTGAGCTGCTTCATAATAGAAAGAATTGCTATGTATGGTCTTGGATACTGTACATCTCTCTGTGCATTTGTCCATATACACACCTGGCATGCTTTGATGAATTTCTACTGCCTGTATGGTGATTTACTAAATTTGTGCTGGGGGAAATTCCTGGCTACCGCTACATGCTGTGGGAGCAGTGCATCTATGCCCTGTAAAAGCTGGGTATCTGTACATGAGGTAATAATTCCTGTGCTGCAAAACCCAAGTGGGCTGGCATGTACCAGCTGCAAGTGTAGCCTATTATGAAACCACATTTGGCTTGGATCATTATTCTGTACCACTTGGATAGTTGTGGGAACTAACAGATAAGATTAGGGAGGTTGGAGTCCTCAGGCTGACAAAAAAAAAAAGAAGGGAAACTGCAGATTTCACTGCTTTGTTTATACAGGATTATGTGGAAGGGAGAAATTTCATATAAAAGTTATTAATGCTTTCCTGGCTAGATAGTATTTCTAGTGGTAAACATTTTAAATTGCCCTTTTTCACAAGAATGAAATTAACCAGTACTCTGGAATAGATGCAGTATTTTTCATGGTATTTTTCTGAACTACCTTTCACTGTGGATTGATGTAGAGTGCAACAAAGTAAAACGGCACATGAGGGGGTTTTTTGTTTGAAACAAAACATTTCTTTTATGGATCTGAAGATTCTGAACTCTCTTGGCAGGATTCATGAAATTAAATGTGCAGCACTGAAAGTTACTTTTTCCTACCTCTAATGAATAATGGTTGGCTGTAATGACTGTGTATGCGAAACTTTAAGTTGAAAAAGACATAATCATGATAGAGACAACAAAGATTGGATGTTTGATTTTAATATTATCTTTAAAGGGCTAGTCTAAACAGCATTTCTCGGGTATACTTTATGATCCAGGCAATTGACTTGTGATAATGTTATAAAAACTTGCAATTATGAATAAAATTATCCTACACATACTTCACTATCCGTTTATGGTTCAGTTAAAAACTCTGTATTTTTGAAACACTGTGAGTGAGATTATGCTGTTACGAAGTGCTTGTTTGAAATGGGCTGGGCACAGATAGGCCAATATGTTTTAGCTCAGGAGTGAACCCAGCCACATTCTGGGTGGTGGGGTGGGCAGGTACACAGCTGCTGCCTCTCTACGTGATGTTGGGTCATGGCAAATACTGAACTGTGCACACTCCTGGCATATCTGCCTGTCCTCTAGCTCGTTCTTCACTGTTGGACCTCTGTAATTACATTCCAGTGGTGAATTTCACCTGTTCTGCTAAGCTATGTTGTTTAAAAGAGTGATACAGAACTTGAAATGGACACATCTTTGCTTGTAAAGCAAGCATGTATCTGTTTTCATGGTGCAGGTGTGCTCTCTGTTACAGGCCTCTGGACAGAATAGTGTTCACTGACATGACTCATTTTCTATGGAGGGAGCACATTTTTGTTAATGTTCACTTAGAACTTCTTTGTTTCAAGGTTTCTTCATTTAATGAAGCACAAGGATAAGTATTTGAGACAGTTACTATTTGTAGGTCTTCAAGGACAGATTTTATAGTGTGTCTTTACTTAACCTTTGTGTTAAAGCGTGAATCAGGATACGTTTAAAATACTCCAACAGTGAAGTAATGAATAGACACTCATGATCCTTTTATGTACAGATAGCAACACCTGAGCCAACAAAACCTTTCAAATTTGATCACGTTTTTCAGAACCTCTGATTTACTTCTCAAACTTAAAAGCAGATTACAAGAGAGTCATAGGATTAGTAACTTTAATAAGTTTTAATGTGATGCAGTCCCTGTAGACATTGGTGAACATCTGCCTTGTCAAAAATTCACAAGAGCAGCTGCTACTTCTCTGATTTGTCTCTTTTGTGTGCTTGTTGCAGTCTGAATTTCCCTGTCATCAAGTAATTAAACTTTTAGTTTGCATAAGTAAATGGAAGATATGCTTGTTTCCTAAACTGTTCTTAGCTCCCTGTCCTTTGCTTTAGATTGAAAGAGATTCAGATGAGTGAATATGATGCATCAACTTACGAAAGGTTCTCTGGAGCAGTCCGACGTCAAGTTCAGTCACTCCGCATCATCTTGGACAATCTGCAGGTAATCTTAGATTCTCTGATAAAGGAACACGGGGAGGTCATAACATTAGGCCCCAAGTACTATCCTGCTCATATCCTGTTAACATCTGGTGGTCATACCTTTGAAGGCAAAAAACAGGTTCAGTTTATAATCAGTTAGGAAAAACAGTTTCATATTACTGTTTTAAAAGGCAGCCTACAAGTGGATCCCAGTGCTCATCTCTAAAAGTTACAGTATTCTCATTCCACACCTTACAGATTACTTATTCAGGAGCACAGTTTTGTGACAGAAAATACTACTACACCTTATTAAAAGAATTTGTGAAGGTGTGTAGAGCTCAGTCTTTTTCTTTGCCTCCAGTCCAAAAGAGTATTTTTCAGCTGAGAAGTGCAAATGCTGTAGATGTTAAAAGAGACACCCACTCCAGGTAGGAGCCTCACTGCATACACAGCTGAAAACATGGATTTTTCTCAGGTTTGTTTTTAACTCTTGCTAATAGAAATAGGTATAGCCCAAATCTCCTAAGTGGAACCTCACTAAAGCCACCAGTTTGCCTTTCTTCTGGTAGCTGGCATGGTGGTTGTTCTGGGTTTTTTTTAATACTAGTGTTCATATACAGGGTAAATAAAATAGTAAGTGTATCATTTCTAGGAGGCATCTGCTAATCTTCAGTGAAAATTAAAGGAAAAGTGATTTACTCCTTATAAGACATAATATAAGATAAATATTTCTGTTGAGGGCTACAAACCACTACTGTATATATACCTTAGTTTATTAGTCACTGTGCTGTGTCTTAACCAATAAAATGGAAATACAGAAAGAAATCACTTTGTATGATAAACAGCCTCCTCCTGGACAAAGACATCAAATCCCCTGGTATTGCAAGTAAGAAGGGTAATATTTCTTTGCCTTTAAGCCTTTTGAGCTACAACATTACTGTAATTACATATATACACAGAGAACCATTAGCCAGTTTTATTATGAATATACCAAATCAGAGAACTCCTCGTGTAATGAACATTTAAGATGGGCATGATTAGGTGATTCATGAACTTAATATGTGTCTCGGTTCACAACACAGGCTTTTGGCTTGTAAAGATGGGTTTCTGTTGAAAAAAATTGGGATGTAAATCTCAGGTTTTTTCTACATCATTTATATCAAGGTGGTTTTTTTGCCATGTTTCTAGAGCACACATGCTGTTGGAAGAACACTCTGGGTATGAAATCAATAAGTGAATCTTCAGTTTTAAGTCTTTTTTTTGAGTCTGCCTTATCTGTCCCTTGGAGCCAAAATTCTTATGTTCAGGGATAATGTTAATAATCAGAATAGAACATATTTTAATATAAAGAGGTATATCCTCTTGCTTTGTTAAAAAATGTCATTTTAAAAAAGGTCATTTTAATATCAAGGCAAAGTCTTAAAAGCCTCAATATTTTATGAGACTTTGCTAACTTCCTGCCAAAACCTGTAACAGCTAACCACAGAGTTAGGAAATGTCATTTATTATGAAGAAACCAAATTACTGAATTTGGAAAACCTAGATCACAGAACAAGAGCAATAGTGAAAGCAAATTTTTAACTTTATAAATTTTTATATAAATTTTGGTAGGAATTTTATTAGAAGATGAACTAGGAAAATGAAGATAAATGATTGCAGGAGTTAGTTTCAAAATGCCTTTGGTTAATAGGGAAGCTGAGTCCAAGCACATTTCATGTGCTATTTTTGAGAGGGAAAAAAGTTATTTGAGTTCTTCAGCATGGTAATTCATCCAGCCCTCATGAAGAGCTGTGCATCTGTCTCCCATCGTTTTCTGTATAGTCCTGTGTATGCCATGAGTTCTCAACCAGAACAGTTTTCTTTGTTATCAGTCAATCCTCATATATCAAATAGGAAACCAATGGCAAAGTTCATTGCAGTAAAATTTGCAGCTCAGATGTCTATGTGTTTTTAACTTTGTGAAAATCCCAAATTACCTTCTCGGTAGAGAACATGATTGGCTTTTTAAAAAATGGTTGAGTTTGCTTTGTTTCAAACTCATTGTGAAATTCACATAATCAAAATATGTTGTCCAAGTTTATTTAACCTGGATTTTCTTTTCAGCATATGCCTTTTTATTTTTAGTTTTGTGGTTTTGTTTAAAACACGTTCCTTTGATTAAATTTTACCTCCCTAAAATCAAGAGGCTGGGTTTCAGGTCCAGTTGTTGTCTATGACTCACTGAAAGTAGGAGCAGCAGAAAGAGATTTTTGGAATAGGCAGATCCTTGAAAGTGATACATAAACACAGTCTGAGAATGTAATTCCATTGTTCATTTTGCTTTTTATAGCTCACTGATCTCTGTCAGCTCTTTGAACAACATTATCAAAACATTACGAGTTTTTGTTTATCTTCTGTAGAAGTAGCAAAGCCAGAAATCCAGGAAATCCTGTCACTGATGGGCTTTCTTCTCTCCTCTAAAGCTTGTCTGTCTGAACTCCAAATTCAAAAGGTTATGGTCAGTCAGTCACTCAGAAGTACCTTCTTAAATGTTAGGTGGCTTGCTTTCCGGAAAGTGCTTCTCTCTTTATTGATTATTGCAGAGAGAATCAGGTACAACTGCCCCTGTAGTTTCTGAGCATCATTTAGGCCCCTGCATTTAAACTGGGCAAACCTGAGCCTGAGTTACTGAGCCTGCTGGGCTCTGTCTGATTTAGACTGTATGGGAACAGTCTGGTCATAGCAGCAAGAATGAAATAGTAGCAGTCTTATAATAAGCATGGCTCAGAGAGCTGGAAATATGAAAAACCCTGTGCCCTGTCAGTAGTAGTTTTGTGATTTCAGTAGCTAAGGGATCATTTGTGTCATGTCTTCCCAGAAAGAAATGCAGACCACAACTGGCAGTGTTTCATACATCCTCTACCATTACCAGTTACATATTTAGATGTGATCACTTCTCATACACAACTTTTTCTCTGACATTTACAGACTGAACAGCTATATTTTTCTGTAAATATACCTGTGACATCTTGCAGTGAAAAGAATTACTGTAGTGCACTGTGCACTGTGATCAGCCACTGCCATACTGACAAGATACAGTATCTGGCACATTTTTCTAATTTCAAAAGCAGTACAACGAATATATATTTTCATCAATATGGTTGCAGTATATTGAAATAGTAATATGTTGTATGTCCTTTCTAGTCAAATATCAAAGCAAGACTACGGTATTTGTTCTGGTTTTCTCTTAAAATTGAAAATGCTTTTAAACTTAAGTTGATTTTAAACATATGAAAATTGCATATTTAAAAGGATTTGAAGTTTCTCTGTAATATGTAAAATATGTGCATTTTATAGCACCCATGCTTAAGGGGATTAATTTTTTCAGAGTTTTTAAAAGGAAACAAATTCTTAGTAATTCTGCATGGAAGAGGCAGATGCTAAGTAGCCTGAGTAATTTTAACATTATTTTGGAAAGAGGTGAGATCAGATTTTGTCAGCATTCTTTACTATTTTAGGAGAGGATGTAAACTCCGTGTTCCTCCAATAAAATTTCAGCTCAAATACTGGCTTTTGTTGAATAAACTTCCAAAGTTATTCAACTGTTTTTAGCTACGTCCATAATCAAAAGCCATTTTCTTCTCACATGACTGTTCCTTGAACATTGAATAGCTGCAAAGCTAAAGCATTGTCAATTAAAACAACAGTGAAAGTAGTTGAGAATTTGCTCGGTGAAGCTGGAACTTTACAGTCTTCTGTTGTTTGTCCCTCCTGCCTACTGAAAGAAAGCAAATGACGAAAATTTGACAGAACACCAGTGCTAAGGAAGTGATTAGGATGTACTTCTGTTCCACTACTTAGAGTGGCTGAGTAGGAACAAGCCATCTCACCTGCATCACCCTGGAAGGTGCATGATTGATTTCAGACAGGCTTTGCTTTGCTACTCAGCAGCATGTTTTCTCCAGGAGTACTTTTTTAATGGTTAATTGTAGTGTTGAAATTTGCCTCTGGGCTTTTGACAGCAGGAAAAGTCCTACAGTGTGACATTTTGGTGGGAAGTGTAGAGGTCACTGGGAATTTGCAGGTGTCTCTTTGTGATGTTATCCAACTGTGAAGGCGCCAAAGGCATGAATGGTCCTGTGGAAGAAGGGATTTAACTTTCATCCCAGGCATGTTTAATGATAGTGGAAACTCCTGGTTGGTGGTACAAACAAGTTCTTGGATGCCCCACTGCCAAAGTGGCTTAAAGCTAGGTTGACTGTAGCACCGTGGAAATGTATCAGTGAACATAACTAGCTGGATTCACAACCTCAGAAATCTTTTCCCCTTTCTCCTTCTGTGATTTACTAAAAGACTGTGGTTTCCATGTATTGGCATTGTTTTCGCCTCCCATCAGGAAGCATCTGTACAGCTTTTGATTTTGTTAATCAAAACATTTTTCTGTGGCTTTTTAGTCTTTCTGCCCACTTATTTTCATGGGCAAGTAGTCCAATAATCTTGAGTAATTATAGGCAATAGTCTGTAGTCCAGAACTCCTTCTCTACACACCAAAACAAAAAACTCCTACATTTTGTCCAAAGCAAAATCAAAGATCCTCTGAACCTGAAGAAGTCATTATCTGCCTGCTCAGACTATACAAAACTATAAAGATTCATCCTTTCAAATCCCAGGCCTGCAGTTTACTGGGGATTTGTAATGTAAGACTTCCTTCTCATCAGAGAGGAATTGATTTTCATTCCTGAAAGTCAATGTTTAAGGCAGTTTGTGTCCTGCTGGATATTGATTTTCCTCCGATTGCTGACCAACAATTTGATGAGAGGGTAAAAGCATTATATGTGTATAAATTCAAAATTGTCTGTTCTTGCTGGGCTTACTACCAGGGTGAGCAATTTCAACATGAAGATTTAAACAGAAATTAAATAAACCATAAACTCTGTATATGCAGACTTCGTTGTCTTTAGAGGGATCTTATGTATTATGAACCATGATGAAGCTATCCCTTGAAAACGTGCTTAAATATGTTGCTTATAATATTATAACACTTGAATCTTTGATCTTAACTGCATGCTCTGTGTACAGGAATTCCGATTGTAATGTATTTTCACCAAGTCAGGCTATATATAACCAATGTCCTTTTAACTAAAAAAAAGAACTGTTTATTGGACTGTCTCTTGAGTATCATGATTTTAAAAGTAGGTTTTTTAAATATGTTACTAGTTTATACTGTTAATACTGTTTGAAAAGCGAACATTTATCATTGCCTGAAGTGGATACTGTTTAGTTTTACCTTTAAGTCACCCAATGACTTTTTCTTGTTCTGTGTGGGTTGAAAATGATGCCTGAAGTGGCTACCTGGAAACAGAGACTAGATAGGAATAAGGGAATAAAGGTCGTATTTATTTGAAAGGCCTTCAAAGGTACACCCTGGGGAGCCCAGAGGCTACTGCCAAAATGGACCCCAAGATGGACTACAAGTCACGAGTTCTTGACACTTTTATAGGCTTGGTTCGTTTGCGTATCGGCATAAATTCACCAATTAAAATTTTAGCTACTGATGTAATTTCTCTAAGCTCAGCCCCCCCTTCTCAAGATGTTGGTTTACACATTTTGGGCCTAGGACAGTCTGGGTGTCCTTGGAGAGCAAACCCAGAGATTCTTTGTTATGTCTATCTTAGCGTGAGAGAGCAGCAGCTAGCAGGCTGTAAAACACTTCAGAGTTTTACAGTAAGCAATACAGAATTTGAAAAATATAAAAGCTAAAACCCAAGGCATCAAAAACACCTAACAGGTGGTCAGTTATGTGTGTCCCTTCAGTTGTATGTATTTCTGAACAAGCTTGCCACACACATTTTCAGCATATTTACAAGAAGAAAGGTTAACATTTCTGCAGTTCACAGTTAAACTCCCATATATGAAACTACTGAAAAAAGACCAGGTTACAGAGGAAACATGTTCTTTGTCAGTGTGGATTTTTCTTTCAGAGAAGAAGACCAGGACAGATGTGAACATGTGTTTGGATTTGACTTATGCCAAAACTATCACATCATTACAAAGAAATTAAAGTGTATGTCATGTGCAGTAGGTCTTAAATTGTCTAACACACACTCCCATCACTGAGTAAGATCTCTTTTCTGTTGTAGGCCAAGGGTAAAGAAAGGCAATGGCTGAGACACCAAGCTGTTGGAGAGCTAGATGATGCCAAAATCATTGATGGGTTGACAGGAGAAAAAGCCATATATAAACGACGGGGAGAACTTGAGCCACAAGTAAGTATCCAGAAGAAACAGGGAAAGGTGGAGAAGAGCTTAACCAGTTTGCTGATTCATAGTGGCTGTACAGTATCTGTGTTTGGAGTTTGAGCAAGTTATATGGATGAGAAACTCAGAAAAATATCTCTGGCTTGGGATGTCCCTGACACAGAGGCAGCCGCAGAATGGAAAATTTGCTGTACCTCTTCAAATACATAAATATTTCCTGTTGGCCACCCTCAGAGAGAGGACACTGATCGAGGCTGTGCTAAGTTTTGATCCAATGCAACAGTTTTTTATGTTCTTATTTTGTATTTTAAGGACCAGAAGGCAATTAGCAGAACACATTTATTTTGTTTGCTTTTATAGAAAAAAGGAAAATATTTTCTCACTAATTTAATTTTTATTAACAACTATGCTGATCCCCTAGGAAGTTAAAAAAAAGTGGTTTACAAATGCATTTTCCTTATTGCATGGTAATGCAAATAATTTCAACTTCCACAGGTACTTGGATTTACAAGAATAAAAATTATGATGGAAAAAAAAGTGTAAGGAAAAGCCATTAAGATATGATAAAGTTGACTGTCCTGTGGCCTGATTCAGCCATTCCTTGGAAAGCATTACAGTTAGACCTATGTGAGTCAGCAACGGAGAAACCACTTGAATCAGACCAACTAAACCTGGCCAAAACTAGTGGGGCTAGTCTATAATACTTAACAGAAATACTTAATGACAGATTGCAATTTTTAAGTACACTAAGTTTGGATATTTTTTTTTTAATAGCTGAGTACAGCATCTTTTTGCATGTCAGCTACCCACATGTGATAAATCCCTGGGGTCCTTATGTTGCTTCGAATGATTTGTGGGATTTGGCACTACCTGTGTGAAAGATCAGAAGGGAAAAGTGATTGAATCCTCAATTCTTACTTGTTTCAAAATGTGTTTACTCAATGTATCAGTTTTAAGGTTTTGTAAAAATAATTCAGTTAGGAAAAAAAAGGACACCTTTAAGTGTGTGCATAAAAAACAAAATAAATGTAGGATTTAGTGGGCCTTCTCTTCTTTTGTTTCTGGGAGGGCAGGGATGCCACAGTCTATTAAAAGAATAATTAAAAATAATAAAGTACACAAATCCTTTACAGGTAAAAGGAACATTTTAGCTATTTGTTTATATTGTGACTGGTTTTTTGTCAGATCATCTTTAATTGCCTCATACTTGAATCCAGACACATGCTAAACAAAACACCTCCTTGAATATACTGTGCCAAAAGTTGTTAGAACAGATGGGATTTGTTTTCAGGAAAAAAATAATGGTTTCAGCATTAGAATGAAGATGGAACTAGTAGTTAATCAGAACAGGATTTCAAACATTTTTGGAATGTTATTAACCTCAGCAGACAAGTTTTTACAGTCATATACAGTCCCTGTTAGTACTGCATGCTGAGGAAAAGCATTTCCATTATGAGCCTTGGCAGAAAGAGCAAATTTGAGCATTTCTTTACTGAAATAAAATGTTAAGAATCAAAACTGAAACAGAAAAGATATTTTCCTGACAAACACGTGTGGAATTTTTTGAGGTATTTTGATTCCAGTCATTGAAGGTAAGGGAAATGAATGAGTTATCTGTCAAAGAACTGGTTTGAAATAGAAAAACAATTGAGGTTTTTTTCTTGAAAAAAACCACCATAAAACTAAACATTTGCTGAATAAAATTTTCCTGATTTGCAAAGTGCATTGGGTTCTCCTTCTGAAATGATTTATCTTTACTGATGTTTGGCTTTCCCGTTTCTACTGGGTTTTGTTCTGTTGTGTTTCCCTGTCAGCCGGGGAGCCCCCAGCAGAAGCCCAAGCGCCTGCGCCTCGTGGTGGATGTTTCCGGCAGCATGTACCGCTTCAACGGGGTGGATGGGCGGCTGGAACGCTCCATGGAGGCCGTCTGCATGGTCATGGAGGCTTTTGAGAATTACGAGCACAAATTCAAGGTAATTGCAGCTGGGCTAGGAGCTCTGTGGTTATTGCACAGGCTGTGTGGAGCAGTGGAAAAAGTGTTCCAGCAGTCAGTCTAGCCAAAGAATATTATTCATTCCCACAAGGAAATAAAGACATTAATCTATTTCTAGCAACCTGAAAAATAATACTAGTCAAAGGATAAGAAACATTACACATTTCAGCAAGGGAGTATTCAATCTAAGACTTTGATTTAGTGAGATTTGCTGGGTTTTTTTCAGGTTTTATCTGTTTCTTTGAGCAGAAACACTTAAGCCTACAGAACACAAGTAGATATCGGCTTCAGGACATGCAGAAATACCACATCCTTCCATCTGCCCAGAGTGCACACAGCAGTACTTGGTCATGGGAAGAGACCAGACTTCTTTGTCACTTCTCTCTTCTAGTTAACTGAAAGCAATGAAATAACTTCTTGTACTGAAACGTACTAGGTTCCAAATGTTATGTAACGGTAGCCTGCAAATGAAATGTAAATAAATGTAACGCTCCTTTTGTCTCAGTAAGCCTGAACAAGGTTTAGGCTGTGTTTCTTTAGCCATAAAGAAGACAGGAATGGCAGTCTCCAGTTAATTCTGGGCATACCCTGTGTTTAGTGGAAGGATAGAAATGTCCGCTACCTTTGCTGAAGAGCATATCAAAGATAAGAATTAAAATACATCTGAACAAAATGTAAAATCTTCTAAACAAAGTTAATAGAAACTTAGTCTAGATCAATTTAGTCAGGTCTGCTTCATCTTGTTCCTCCAACAACATAATTCTGCACGTTTCTGTTCTTCCATCGAATCTCATGTACAAAATCAGGCATGTGCTTTTAGAATGTCTTCTAAAGTACAATCATGAACACTTCTATTTTTCAAGAGAAAAGTCTACAAAAGGAGACAGGCATTATGTTTTTAGGCTATTTTCCTAAGAAAACAAGGCATGTGCTACCATCTTCTTTGACAGTAAATATTTCTTGCCCTTAAACTTTCTTAAACAGAGCATGTTGCAAAATTCCAAACAAATTTGAAACTATGGTTTTGTTCTCAAAGTCACTACATTCCTTAAAACGCAATGAAAATAGCCTGGGTAGAGAGTGATGCTGTGTAATCCTGTTGGAGGAAAATGCTGTAACCATAAACTGACACCTTAGCTGAGAGAAGCCATGTGGGAACTCAAATGTAACTTAAAAAATAATTGGTAATCAGGGCTTTATTGGTTCAGCTGCTCATGTATCTCCTGCTCACTGATAATAGAAAAGTTAAGAACAAATATTTATGGTGACAGTGTAATTATGCAGCACAATTTGTGTAGCTTGGTAAATCAGGCATATCTGAGCAACACAGATATTAGTATGGCAAAATGCAGGATCATCCACACAGAAAAGTAGTGGGCACAAGAATAAATATCATATACTGTGGTGTAGTCAACATGGTTTTGTGAAGGGAAGTAAGGTATCTATGTATGTGACAAGCAAGGTTGGTTGGTAGAGTCTCCTTAGCCAAAAGCAATTGGCAGAGTCGCTCACCAGAGGCTTGTGAAGAAATTATATAATTTGGGGGATAAAAGGGAAATCCTTTAGATAAACAAAATACTGCTTAAAATATAGGAAACTGACTAAGTGGTCATTTTTTAGAGGATCAGTCGTGGAGCTGTGGTGGGATCTGTGCCAGAGTCGATGCTGTTATGTTGTTCTGTATATTCATAAGTGATCTATTAAAGGGGATGAATAGTGAAGTGAGAAAAGTTGCTAATTATATAAAGTTATTTAGGAAAATAAAAAGGGAAATCCAGCTGCAAGAAGTTGGAGAAGGACCTGGCCATAAATAGTGACTGGAAAATAAAATGGTAGGTGGTGTTTAGTGCTTTTAGCTGTAAAGTGCTGCATGTGGAAGAAAAGAATTTTCATTTTAAATACACGGTGAGAAAGTCTCAGCTTTCTATTAGTCCTCACTCCCAGCTATAGACTGGCGCCCAACAAAGATGTCTTGTAATTATGTTGTGTGGTTCTTTGAACGCTCGGTTCTCACCAGCTGTCAAAAAAGCTAATTGAATGTTCTAAACTATTAGCAAAAGAAGAGAGAAGAAAGGAGAATGCATGAGAATGTTGCTGTAAACATCCATAGTGCATTCACATTAGGAGTAATGTGTGCAATTTTGCTTCCCCATCTCACAAAAGCTCTTGTAGAGCTGAAAAAGAAGAGAGGGTGACAAAGATTGCAAAGGGTATGGAAGTGTCCCCATACAAGAAAAGGCTAAGTAACTAAGCAAGAACTGCTCTGTTTGGAGGAGATAAAAATCAAGGAGCTGATAAAATCTTGACTAACACAGAAAGGGTAACCAGGGGACAGTTGTTCATTCTGTTCTACTACAGCCATTCTGTTTTTGTTTTGAGCAATAAATTATGTTACATTCACACAGCTGAGGACAGTGGCTTAGAAAGTGATAACACTGGAGAAAGATGTAACACAGTGGCAGATAACCACCTGTCCTTACTTCCAGTGCAGCTCTGAAGCTGAGAACCCAGAACCCTCACGTGTGTGGTAAAGGAATGACATGTAGAACTAGACATGAAGCCTGCACGCTGTGCAGAATTAGTTAAGATCGTTACAAACTCTCTTCAGTTCTGTGATTTTAAAATCTATGGGTCAGGCTTCAGAGAGCAGGACAGACAGTGATTTTTTTTAAATATCACTGACTCCATTCTGTACAACTCTTGACACTTTGCAAGATGCTGCTGACTTATCTCAGGACAAAGCTGAAGGTTTGGTATGTCTACAAAAATAGCATCCATTTCTTATATCTAAGAGAGGAACCATTTGAAAAAGAAGAACACACAACTGTGTAGTGTGCAATGAAAAATCTGCCATTTATCACTTTTTTTTCTTTCTTTTCCTTATCCTCTTCTTGCCTGGTTTTATAAAAATAGACTTCTTTGGCCTTCAGGTATGCCTGCTGTTATCTGTTCTTCTTGTAGCTCCATCTGCAAAGCTCACAACAACATATGCTGCAAACTTGAGGGGTATCTTGTACAACATGTGTTGAACCAAGGGGATCATCTTCCTTGTTGAGCAAAGGGGGTTTACATAGTAAAGTTCCCTTCAGCTGTCTAACTGCAGTGTAGGCTTTGGAAAGCAATTCCTGGCTTTTGCTCGGGATGACTTTTTTGTTGGTGCTTCTCTGCTAAATATGGTTGTGAATTAATCAGATGGGCATTTTCTTGGTTGTTTTATCCTACGCAGCTGAGCTTTCCCCATGAGTGGTACCCCTTGGTATCAGGGATGATGTTGATTGTCTGATGATCTTAACAGCACTGAGTGAAGGTAGAAAATACTCTCTTCTTGCCTTCTTCTACAGAAGAGCTGAGTTTTGGGTATGTGACTGCGCCAAGCAGGCAATGAAATTACTCTTTATGAAGTCAGACAAGTGCAGCAGATACTTTTCAGCTTTTTATGCTCATTTGTGACATCCTCCCTACTTCCATTTCACATAAGTGCAGGCAAGGGGATAACAGGAGGCCCGTCTTCTGAACATCCCATTTTAGGTGCCAGTTGTTTGAAAATGCACAGAAGGGCAGTTTGTTCTCTTTTTTATTTGAGGTAGTACTATGTCTGTCACAAACTGTATGGTTTTATATCATCCCTGATTACTGTGATTTGCACACATGATGGCAGATTGAGGAGGTATGTCCAGTAAATTATCCAACAGCAATTTTATGAAGCCTTAAAAATATTGCGACTCAATAAATAGCATGTTATGTAACTGGTTGAAAAAGCCTGAATTGTTATTTATAGCTATATTAAAGGGATACTGCAGATTTTATATGCCTCTTTTAGCATTTTGTGCTTGTAAAATTTACTATGGAGGCAGCACTGCTAATTCAGGAAAAGAAGAAATGGTCCACATGTTTGACAGAATAGTTTCTTTTAAATAATAAACAAAAGGGTTGAAATAAATTCAGAAAAATAGAATGTTCAGTGTTGTCCAAAGAAGAGACGAATTTATAAAGATCTAGCCCTCCAGCAGAGTCTAATTCACACTGCCTTTTACATTCAGCACACATCTTCATTCAGCTTTATAAACGCCTTCAGAAATTAAACCTTTTGGCATGGCAGCTGTGGAAGACAAAGTCTTCCATTTTACCCGTTTTAGGCAGCAGCAACCATCCATTCAGTTCAAAATGTGACAGTGGAACAGAGATTGTTTTAACCTTTCCCTATGGAAAGAAACCAACAAAATGATGCTATTTTGAGATACATGTTTACATGTTGTGTACCCTGAATAGAGCAGTCCTTGTCTCAGTGTACCTGAGGCTATTGGAAAACAAGCTCCTGTGTACCATAATAATATATTATTTCAATTAAGCTGCACTATGACAAATGTATTTTGCTGCTGGATTTGTCCTGAGAGCCTTTGCTTGCTATTTTGTAAAACAAAACCAAGTAAGATGATATCACAGCTTTTCTCTCACTTTTAACTCCATCCACATAAATTCTCCTTAGGGAATTTATTGGGAAAAAGCATCAGATTGGATCCTTGCTTTTCAAAGGCCCTTCTGTGCTCGTCTTTAGCTACTGCAAAGGAAGGAAGCTGGTTTTGGCGAAGTCTGCATGTGCCTGCATGTGTTGGGGTTCCCAGCTGACCAGGACTGTGGAGCTGTCTGCACTTTTTCCTTACAATAAGTGCACCAAGATAATATGAAATCACTAAGGGTTCATTTACTAGAACACAAATCAGGAGGAGATAATATTTTACAGCAAGAAAGAGAGATCTTAATTCTTTGCCATTTCAGAGTGAGCTTCTTTGCTCCAGTTTTGCTCCTCTCCCAAACTGCTTCCTAAATTGTAAGAGATTCTATACATTCCCCTGGGTAAACATCTCCCTTCTGTCACCTCTTGCTGTGAACCTTCTCCCATCCCTCCTGCCAAGGAGGGTCTCCCAGCCTGCAGTCTTATGTTGACTTAAGTCTATCCAAGTCAGTGCAGCTACATTCCCTTGCTGTGAACTCATCCAGCCTCACAGTGCAGGGAGCTGAGCTTCCCAAAAGCAAACTCACACTCATTAGATTTTGGCTACTCCCTGTCCTTGACTTGACTTCCAGAGCAATCAGGACCGTGAGGACCAGCACAGGAGGGCTGCTGACCACAGTTCTTCTCTTCCCCAGCACAGCAGGATCGCACTCTGTTTTCAGGAGGCCCTACTTGACCCAGAATGCAGCAGTCAGGATAAATCAAACAGCCACTTCTTCCCTGCTGTCTCACCAAACGTTTTTAAATCACAAATAGCATGGTAAGCTGTCAGCAAAGAAACAAGGACACTGATAACATCTGTTAAAGATAAGCACACGTATCGGGTGCATGCATGGGCGCACACAAAGAGTAATAAGCAGCTCTCTGAGCAGGGAGCAGACAGGACATGATGTTCCCAGGTGGATGCCTTTCCATGCCTGCAATAGTTTGCTCAGATCATTTCAGCCTCGCCTTGCCTGTACCCAGGTTGTCTGTTCCCGCCTTGTGCAAGAATGTGGAGGGGGCGTTACTGTAGGGTCAACATCTAGGGTTTCATCTAGGAGATGCAGCAGTTCCCCTAATACAGGCTGTCACACTGAGTTTAAACTCAGACTGTTTGAGATGAAAGCTTGGTCTGTTACCGGGATATGTCAAGAACCACAGTGATATTCCCAAACAGCAAAGTTTGGCTTATTGCCATGAACTCAGTATGGCAGAGCTGACACAAGGACACCCCATGGGAGACATCCAGGAAGCCAGGAAGGAGCCTTCTATGAAGGGATCAGCCTTTTTACACAGGAGAATGGCAACATTTTGCTTTACAGAGTTAAGCTGTTGATTTAAAAGTGATACCGAATACAAAACTGCTCAGCAGAGGACGTGCAAGGTTTCATAATTAAGAGCCTACCCTGAAGATGTGTGGGCATTTCTGACATTGCATAAGAACCACGAGCGCTGTATATTTTCTGCTCCATTAAACCTCTGCTTTATTTAGTTCCTCTGATTTGAATAGTCTCTAATTTTTAAGACAAAACTCATGCACACATTCCCTATGTGTGGTTCAGGTTTTATTAAAGAGGATTTATTCCTGTTTTATTTAGGAAGCATGCTGAATGTAACCACAGCATTATTCTCAAAATTTGTATATTTGTGTTTGCCATGTCTTCATATCCACCAAGAATGAGAGAGTCTGAAGCATTATTGGTGATAAGAAATAGGTTTTGAAGAGAAAGCATGTGGGAGACTGAAAGCTTTACATGAGGCTGGGTAGCAAATACTAGTCATGTAAGAGCTGAGGAGAGCAGAAATGGGAAAAGCCAACAGAGCAGAAAGAAATGGGATTGTGTGGGGACTAGATTATATAAAGATTTCGTAGGGGAAGGAAATCTGGTTTACATGGGGCTGTCATAAAATGGTCTGACCTTGGGTGAAATAATCTACAGTATGCGGCACGTTTGTTCTTTTACAGAGCGAGGTGTCACCTTTAAAAGTGTTGTTCCAGCTGCTCTAACTTTCTTTTGATATATTTTTAAGCAAATTAGTGATGTGGAAACAAAAAGAGCTTTGTCTGTAAAGAATGCCATTTCCCCACTCTCTAGGACCTGACTTACACCAAATGAAGTGTCTTTCAATAGGAAAGAAAAGACGGAAAAACTTTGACAAATAGACATGCCTTTTACCAAATGATTTCGTGGGAATTAGAGATGGTGAACCCAGCAGGAACCTGTAACAGTACTTGAAAAAAATAAAACAGAAAGGTAAAATACTGCATCAGGGCTCCCTGTCAACTAAAGGCGGGTCTGTGCCAGCTAGGCAGGGGGAAATGCAGGCATGTTCATGCTGAGGAATTGCCAGCTCAGGTCTCTCTGGGCTCAGATTCTGTACACTGTGCTCTCTTGCTTGATGTAGACAGCTCTTAAATCCATTTTTGTCCTGCTCATGAATTCTCCCTGGGGTGACTACCACATCCACAACACAAAGGGCAGGTCAGGACCTTGCCATAACTCAGCTTGTCTTGGTTTTCGTGTTACAACAATGAAGCTCTCACATAAAACAGAGGCCTTCGCAATATTGCGTTATTTGTTCAACAGGATATTTGAACTGTTGCGGTTCTACGTGTCAGTTTTGCAGCATCTTTCACAGGAGAATGATGTGCACACGCATCTCCTTTGAAAACACACAGAGGCACTTGGAATTTGCTTCTGCACATACTTTCAGCAATGGCTTTGATCTGTTATGCACAAAAATAAGGAGTGCTGATTTTCAAAAAAGGGGACTTGTAATCCTTTTTTTTTTCAGAGCAGAATGAGGTCACCAAAAAGATTCATCAAACATAGGAGCTACTCTCAAACAATGTGTTTCTTGTTTGTCAGACTCAAGAGGATGAAAATTGCTGCTTTGGAAGAAATACACGGACAGTGTGAGAGGGCAAGGTCTTGATCTTACACATCACTGCTCTGCAGTTGGTGGGACGATGTGAAAAACAGACCATGGAAATAAGGAGCTGTTCCTTAATTTCATTATTTAGCAATTCTTTCCTATGTTTTCATGTCAGTAGGAAATTGCAAGTAGTTCCCTTAAGCAACAGGGAACAGTACTTGGAATTTTTTGTTGGAAATTGCACAATGACATAAGACAGATCAAAGGCAAAGGGCCATTTGTGACTAACAGGTGACTGATGATGTTTCTTTCTTATAGTACGACATTGTTGGACATTCAGGAGATGACTTCAACATCGCCTTGGTTGGGAGTGACAAAGTTCCCAAGAACAATAAGCAAAGATTAGAGATTCTTAAGGTAAATCCTACCGATAAGTGATGCTGGATAATTAGGGACTTTATGACTGCAAAGATAAAATTGTAGGTGGGTCACAGAATGCAAAACATGAGGATAGTAAAGTAAAAGAAAGACAAGAAAGCAAAATCTGTGTATTTGCATAAAATTGAAACAGAACATTTCAGAGACATGGCAGAAAACAAATTGTGCCAAAATAGTAGAAGCTGGGTATGCCTTATTCTATGTACTGCTGTGCCATAAATGTGTCATTTTGACTACCTGTCAAAAGATAGGGGAAGTTCCAAAGATTATACAGTGATATAAATAGCTCTGCCCAAATCATGTGATATTATTAGTGCATAAGTGACTAATTCAAAACTATAGAGGGATCCCAAGTCAGTGATTTAGCCTGGTACCTTCAAGAAGTTATGCATCACAGTAGCATTGGGAAAATGTGTCAGTGCTAAATTGGAAATGTGTTAAATCACAATGGCAAAGCAAGCGTATTCACCAAAATTTTTCTGTGGTAGGATGAAGAAAAATTGAGTATGATGTAGGATTTACCTGGTTGGCAGCTTGATGGGCTAGAAGCATGTATCTGAGCTTCCTTCAAAACCTATTTTTAAAAGGTTGGGAGCTACTTCGATTAGAACAACTTGATTTAGTAATGTCTAAAATTCCTTGCCTTCTACATAGATAACAGCTTATCAATGAATATGGTGTATTTATTTTGTAACAGCTGAAACAAAATGTTTTATCATTTTTAAATGTGACTGCCGCTGTCAGGAATCAGATATTTGATAATAACTGAGACACTACTAGGATTTGGAAGTCCAGTACAAATTATGAACAGGCAGGAGCTATTCATAGCATTAGGAAACTAAGCCCTGTTTTCTTCCTTAAATACATAGGAATGTAGCTACTCAAACTGCAGCTGACCAAAGTATTTTTCCTTCCCTAAGGCCCAGTCTAATGAGGTCCCTGTGTGGGTTTTGATTGTTTGACCAACTGTGTTTTTAAGAAGTGCTGCCTGTCTTAAAATATGACATATTATGTACAAAAAGGTGCATCTTCTGTTGTATCTGGAGCACTGTTTGCATTTCTGATGCATCCCCTAATAGAGCAGTACTGAATATTTACTCCCTCCTGTGCTAGCTGAAATGAATGCTTGTTCCTGAAGTCATCTTACATGTTTCCACATGGTTATACTGTGCACACAGACCATGCATGCCCATGCTCAGTTCTGCATGAGTGGAGACCATACCTTGGAGGGGACGGAACATGCCATTCGGGAAATCGCCAAGGAGGAGGCTGATGAGTATTTCGTCATTGTCTTAAGTGACGCAAATCTCGAGCGATACGGAATTCAGCCGTCGAGGTTTGCACAGGTCTTGACCACCAATACTCAAGTCAATGCTTTCGCCATATTTATAGGATCCTTGGGAGACCAGGCAGATAGGTAAGTGTGGTTGGTTTATGCCTAGTACTGTTTGCTTTCATTCAGCATAAATCTAAGCTGTGCTTTTATTGTGGTGAGTTGCCCATGCTGTTGTTCTGCACTGAGGTTTTGGTCATAGTATCATAAAATCATGGAATGGTTTCAGTTGGAAGGGACCTTTAAATGTCATCTATTCCAACCCTCCTGCCATGAGCAGGGATGTCTTTCACTAGGATCACATTGCTCAAAGCCCCATCCAACTCAACTTTGAACACTTCCAGAGATACAGCATCCACAACTTCTCTGGATGACCAGTGCCAGTGCATCATCACTCTCACTGTAAAAATTTCTTCAATATCTCCAGTCTAAATCTACCCTCTTCCAGTTTAAAACTGCTACATCTTATCCTGTCATTACAGGCCCCAGTAAGAACTCTCACTATGTCCTTATGAGCC
Organism: Falcunculus frontatus; assembly: GCA_013398115.1. Taxonomy (NCBI): domain Eukaryota; kingdom Metazoa; phylum Chordata; class Aves; order Passeriformes; genus Falcunculus; species Falcunculus frontatus. The sequence goes on along the minus strand of VZRV01007602.1, from coordinate 642,166 downwards.
CCCTGTATTTATTGAAAGGCCTCAATAAGGTCTCCCTGGATTTTCTTCTCCAAGCTGAACAACCCCAACTCTCTCAGCCTGTCTTCACAGTAGAGGTGCTCCATCCTGCTGACCATTTTGTGTCCCTCCTCTGGACCCACTCCAACAGGTCCATGTCTTTCCTGTGCTGAGGACCCCAGAGCTGTACATAGTGCTCCAGGTGGGGTCTCACCAGAGTGGAGTAGAGGGGCAGAATCACCTCGCTTGCCCTGCTGGCTGCGCTGCTTTTGATGAAAGAAAGCCAAGGTACAATTGGCTGTCTGGGCTGCAAGTGCACATTGATGGGTCATGTCCAAGTTTTCACCCATCTTTTTTTTGCTCTTAGTAATGTACTGGTGAGAAGCTGTAGCTCCTGATTTGTGCCAGGGAGGAGACTGGCTTGTGGATCCTGCAGACATCTCTTACAGCCAGCAACTTCAGAGCATCCTGTGCATCCAAAGGGAGCCACTGAAGCCATCCTCCTGCTGCAGGATGTGCACTGTACCCTTATGTAGTATCACCATGTACTCGTAACAGAGATGTGGTGCCTTTGTTATTGCCCAGTATATGATTCTCTAAGAAAAGAGATTGAAACAAAAGAAGCTGGAGTTTATTGGCCTTCAAAACAAAAATTTGACTCAGATACTCCCCTTGTGTTACAGATATAAATTCTTTGGAGTGTCTGAGACAATATGCCTGGGTTTAGTTCTGCTACATATTTTTACTTTAAAATGTTTGGGCACAAGGGGAAAAAAAAAATTCTGTCCCAGGTGTTCTTTCAGGTTCCACATCCACTGAGGACCAGTACCTGCAGCAGCACTGAGGGCAGCGAAAAGCTGGTATAGTCACAAATATCAAGTGTCTTTTCTGTTTCTGTTTGAGTCTTCAGCTAGAGGAGAATGAGAGAAATCAGAAAGGGAGTTGACTCTCAGTAGATAATTTTAAGCAGTAAAGGGTTGAAAGATACAGCTGCACAGCCCCCGTGAGTTGTGGCTGCAGGTCTGTACATCAGAGCTGAATTTGTTATTCATCAAAAGAGAATCCATTCTGAAAGATTATAATTACGAAAGTCCCTTTACTTTTGATAGGCATTTTAAAAAAAGAAGAAAAAATCTTTTACCATATCCTGCTGTGTAAGAGGAGATCTTATAATGGCCTAGTTCACTAGGTATGGAAAATGGACACAATGCTGTCACTGAAATCCATTTCTATGTATGTGTAAGTGCAGAATTAGACAAAGCCTTCCTGTAACTGCTGTGGGGGAAGGAGAAGGGAATTCTGTGTTGCAGCTTTTTTTGAAACTAATTTTAAAAGTGAGGGTTTACTTAATATTGGAGGAATAGCATCGAGCATAATCTTGTTTAAAAAGCAGAGAAAAAATAAATCCTCAGCCTGCTAATTGGACATGAGGGAGATGGGGTTTGTAACATGTGTCCAGTTTAACTTTTAAGGGTGGGGTTAGGCTGTGAATAAAAATGTGTCAGGTTAATATTAGCAGAAAAATACATTTTCATGTAATCTGCAGCAGTGATAAAGAAGAAATGGAAAGAACACAGTTAAAATCATTGGACTTGTTGAACTGAAAGAGCTGTGGGTTCATGGTAGTCAATTTAGGATAAGTATCTTAATTTCCAGTGTAAATCTGTAGCTGCCCTCAGCAAACCAGTACCTTGATCAAAATGGAGTTCTGGCATGTCAGAAAGAGCACACGGATAGAAATCTCTGGAAACCCTCTTGCTTGTGTTGCTGAAAGGAACTCTGTGCCCTAGCTGCTCTCAGTGTTTTCTCCCCCTGTTGCTTTCCCAAACCTTTAATTGTGTGGTGACAGCAATGTGAACAGCATGGATTGGGAAGATATTCAAGAGGAATCTTGTCTTGTGGTAGGGAAGATAATTTGAGATGGTAATTGTGTCTTGTCCCTCATTCTGCTCCTTAGGCTGCAGAGGACACTGCCAGCAGGTCGGTCTTTTATTGCCATGGATACCAAAGAGATCCCTCAGATTTTGCAGCAGATCTTCACATCTACCATGTTGTCAAGTGCCTAAGCATCACTGATGTCACGGGGTGTGAACTCCAAGAGGAAACCCGCTCCTGCTGGAGGTACAAACCCTAAAACTGAGGATAAACACAATTATTAATAAAATACATACTCTCCTCTAATCAGCCAAGCAACCATAATCTACGTGACTGCCAGGCTGTAAATTTTTCCCCAAAATCTCTGAAGTGACTTAGCACATTCAAAGAACTGCATCAGGGCAGAGGATGGTGACAAAACAAATGTTTTTCCGGAGGGACAAACAAACAAAGGACAGTTTGTGATCATTCCTCTGCCTGCCATGTTGCCAGCACTACGGAATCATCTCACCCTGTTTCATTAAACACGGTTCACTGGGATTTGGTAATCCTGTGCAAGGCAGATCCAGGCAATCTGTGTCAGTGTTTCATGTGCATATGTTTGAATGGGTGGTTAACTCCATCTCTGATTTAAACAGGACCGCTCTTGCCAGGCAGGAAATCCTTCCTTCCTCTTCTGTTGCTTTCTTGTCTTGACGGGCATCGGGGCTTCACCCTGACACTGGGAACAATGGAGCAGTTTGGAAACGCTGACCATCACATGTAAACAGTCATTATCTGATCAGGCACAGTGCTCCGAGTTGTCAGATCTAGAGAAAGTGGCTTTTAGGAAGTAAAACAACACAAAAATAAGTTGCTTCAGTTCTGCCTATGAAAAGTAAGGGGAAAGGGTCAAAACGCTCTTAAGAACCCAAGAGGCAGCGTTTCCAAGGAGGGAATTCCTGCCATGTCTCCACTGCATGGCCGATGATGCTGCACCCACTGCACTGTTACACAGAATCCCTGGGATGGCCTCAGCACATGGGGGTGACTCTTCAGTCAGGAGACAAAAAGGTTACTAGTGCTTTGCTAGGGCTTGCTCATGGTCTGTTTTTCTTGGGTCATTTGAAGGTGAAACTGGAGGAGAGATTTAGGCATGAAAAAGTAAGTTATTTTTTACAAAGGAAGAGGAAAAAGTATTTTAGCAAGATATCTGTGTTAGAGTGTATTTAATATCCAAGTTAGTTACAAAGACTTATTTTATGATTCAATCAGTTGGTGTTTGGTTTGTCCCATGAGGCGATAATTCCTCTTTATCTACTAAAGAAGAGATATTTTGTAGTTCTTTGGGAACAGTGGAATACTCAATTAATTGAATGTATGATTTAATTAAGCTGGTGCAGGGGATGTGCATCATCACTGATACTCTGATATTAATTAAAGAGTAACTGAATAGAAGAACATTTAGGAAGAGTGCTTTTAAAAATCTGAAGGAGGAATTGCAATTCTTTTAATATTTCTCTTAGTCGTGCAGATGATCAAGCTGCACCTTGAGCAGTATCTTTGGAAGGGAGGAGGCAGAGTAATTTGGTCTCGTTAAATACAACCATTGTTGTTTCAAAGGGTCCAGCTTATGGTGGTCATTCTTTACTTCATCAGTCCTGCAGCAAAAATCTTTACCAGAGCATCAAAAATGTCCCGTTTAAGATGAGTTTTGAAGTCTGGTCAGCTTTCAAACTCTATGACAAGAGGGGACGGAAGACATTTTTCAAAGTCTTGCTAGCATTGTTATGATAACTATATGTGTGAAAACAAAGAGATTGAAGCTGCAGTTCCTGTTTGGAGAGAAGGGAATTGGGAGGACAAGGTTGAGAAGGTTATCCCTGGCTGGGACAAACGCACGTGTACGCACATACACACAGATGCTGCTACTAAGGGGAAGTGTGCTTCAAAATAAAAACATCTTGGTCCTGTAAACATATGATGAGATACTAAATGCAATAAAGAATTCATATATTAACAAGGCTCTTACTAAATGTGTGTCTACATGGAAATTCCTTTAGCACGTCTGCCTTCATTGCCAGCAGTCCTGAAAAAAAGAAGCTTTTTCTTGCAGTTAAGTAGCAAATGCACTGTACACTTTCTACATGACTTGAGTGGATAAACTTTCTCACCTCAGATTTATATGCAGTAAAATACTGTTATCTTTATCATAAAAAAATTAGTGATATTTAAGTGAAAAATGATGATAAATTGTTTTCAATCTTTTGTTTGATTATGCCTCTAAATTATGCTTCATGTATCAGTATCATTTACAGTTACCTTTCATTACAATTAAATCATTTATAGTTACCTGTCTATAGTGCTTGGTTTTATTCTTTGTTGTGTTTCAGTTCATGTTCCTTGGGCCCATAGGATACAGCCATGTCCAGGGCCAGGCCTGGCCATGAGGGTGAGTGGGAGTGGGTGGAAATTCTAAACCTGCCCTCTTTCAGTTTCAGGCCATTCCCCTTATCCTATCACTACATGCCCTTGTGAAAAAATCCCTCTCCAGCTCTCCTGAGCTCCCTTTAGGTACTGGAAGATGCTGTAAGGTCTCTCTGGAGCCTTCTCCAGGCTGAACAACCCCAGCTCTCTCACCCTGTCTTCAGAGGAGAGGTGCTCCAGCCCTGTGACCATCTTTATGTCCCTCCTGTGGACTCACTCCCACAGCTCTGTGTCCTCACTGTGCTGGGGCCCAGAGCTGGATGCAGCACTGCAGGTGGGGTCTGTCAAGAGTGGAGGGGAAGAGGTACTTCAGTAGATCTTGAGAGAAAAGGAGATGAAATGAGTAAACCTTTTTTTAAATTTTCAGTTCAGAAGGAAAAGGTTTGGGTTTTGGCTTTAATAACATTTCATTGCAGAGCATATTTGACCTGACAATGTCTCTCTAAATTATAAAAATTCAGAGCAAAATTTTCCCCAGGCCGTACATCTCTCACCTGCTTTAATGCCCATTGCTACCCCAGGGAAATCAAAGCAGCAACTGTGCTTTTTCCTGTCTCACCAGGACTTGCAGTGTTGTTTCACTGCTCAAAAATTCAGCAAACACTCCTCTTTCATGTTCCTGGGATTTGCAGAGCTTCCTGATATGCATTTATTTTTAATTAGTGGAATGCTTAAGAGTAACATGGCTTTGTCTGGCTAACAGCAGCACCAGTGGCTGCTCTCATTGCAATGCAGGCACCAGCTTTGTGTGTCACTCATCCCCTCTGAAAGCATGTTAAGGAATTTTTCATCTCTTCTCACAGTTTAATAAGGCACTTTGGCACTCATCAGTTTTTATGGAAAGACTCTGTTTCGGTGAATGAATAGAGCTGCCAGTTGGAGCAGGGCCTGACCTATCACTAATGCTTTAATAGCATTAGTCACATCAGCAGTGGTGATTTTAATTACCTCTTGTAATGCAGATTTTGGTCTAATTCTCTTTCTATATGTAATGTGTTCATACCCACTAGCCAGTTAGTAACACTATACAGTCATTTAGGATTATTATTTAACTTTGGTGCAAAAATAAAAAAAAAACCCAGAAGAAACCAGAAAGTCCAGGCGGATGAGATTTCAATCAGAGCAGATGCAGGTGATCTTTGACTCAGGAATGTGAGATTGTTTACAACAATTTGTAGCAAACAAATTCCCCTACAAAAAAATAGCTTGCAAAGCAAACTGTTCAGCTGAAGGATTTCCTCTTCTAGGAGACAGGCTTTACACCACCAAAATAAACAGGTAACAAATTGCCTGATTCAGAAGTGGTTTTGGTTTTGACAGATTGCTATGTCAATGTGAACAGCATTGTCATGGAATAAAATGTTTTAAAGTCAACTACATTTTCTGGGAAATAAGTGTATGTGGGAAGATTGCAGAAGAGATTCAGCGTTCTTCAGGATGAAGGTGATGGTGGTTTTTTTTCAAACACAAGGACAAAACTATAAAATTTGAATAACTTCATTTTCATGACCATCTATTCTCCAACTTTTGACCGGACAATTAAGCATATGAAAATCTTTTTTTAAAAAACAGATACCTTTAACATTACTCACAACATCCTTAGTCTGAACATCTGGTGTGACTGCATGCAGAAAAATTCTGTGTATCAGAACACAGATCTATTACTACACTTGCAGTGTGACCCTAGTCAAGAAAAACCTCATTGCAGTAAATACACTGAGAGTTGGACATGTAAAAAAAAAAATCTCAGATATTGACCCTTGTTTTTCCAGCCATCACATACAGTTTTTCTTCGGACGGGCTGAGCTGTGCAAATCCAGGTAGGGCTGGAAACTACACCCAGACCCTGGTTGCCTGAGGCTGTGGATCCCTACCAGCTGGGTGTAATCTGGCACCAGAGTTGCCTCAATTCCAAAAGAAACATAAGGAAAAAGAGCAAGCAGGGGAAAAAAGAACAAATTCCTCATTTTCAACCTGCTCAGCTTTCTGTACTGGCTTGGCTTGAGTATCAAAGCAGGCATGATCAGGATGGAGGTGAGAAAAGCAGATGAAGTAGCCAGAAAGATCCACCAGGCAGAGCCCCAGCAGTAAAATTACCCCCAGTGAAAACCCCAAGGCGAGGCCAGGAGAGGCAGGCTCGGCTCACGGAGCAGCAGTGAGGTGCTGCCATGGCAGGGCTGGTCCCCACTGAAGGGACCAAGCAGCACAAACCCACCCTGGCTCAGGATGGGCAGCCTCAGAGATGGAGCTCAGCTGCCAGAGTCGGCACCACGTCAGAGCCATGAGGGCTGAGCCTCACGCTTCAGCCCTTCAGCCCTTGTGCTTAAGCCTCCTCATCTGCAACAGGCATCAAATAAACTTCCCAGGCACGCGCTCAGAATGAGGTGAGGCTTGTTAACCTCGTGGAACGGTGGCATGGGTCTAGAATACAACATCTATGTTCCCTGCATACAAATTGCATGATCTTTCTTTTTAAATACCATACAAGTTAATTCTAGCACAAGCCAAAATTTACTAGTCCCTGGAACCTCTTATGAGGGTGGAAATATTCACTGAGCACCTATAAACTAAACACATCTCACAAATACGAAGAAAAGAAAGTTCTTTTTTATACCAGGACTTGATACAAAGCCCATTCTTAGCAACAGCCTTTTTAGTTCAAAGTATTAAACGAATATTTTATATGAACTTCTCTGGCCAGGCTGAGTAAGATGACAATATTATATGCAGACTATGGTCTGGAAAAGGTCCACAAATAACATTCATGGTTAGGAAAATGTGTTATACTGAAGGGTGATATGAGGAATGGTGTCCCACATATTTTTGCTGTCATCATGACTAAATCATGCTCCATGCCATCTGCACCAACATCTGCATTTCAGCTTGGATTGATTCAACAGCTGCAAGGTCACCTACTTTGGTTTCCAAATTGATAATTTTAAATAAGTTTGAGGTTTCTAAAGAAATGCATTCTGTTAGAAGCAAATGCTTCTAACCATGTCAGGGCCCTTGAGTGCTGCATTCAGCAGCAGAAAGTGTGGCAGAATTTTGATGCATCAAAATGACCATACATTTTTTTCCATTAGAGTTATCTGAAATTGCTCTGCAGGTCTCCCCCACTCCCTGCTGTCCCCAGCCCCCTTGGCATTCCTCAGGAGGGTGAACAGGGAACACTGAAACTCTGTCCTCCTTCTCTGCTGGACTGAGGACTGAATACCTCACTGCATCCCTTTAAAAAGAAGTCATATAATGTGACCAAAACAGCAAAATCAGATTAGTGATACAGCTGCCATACTCCTCCTCGCTCCCTCAGTTTTCTGACATGACCCACTTTCAGTGTGGCACAGTTCCCAGAGAGTGAGCTAGATGCAAGAGGAAAAGGGACCTCACATTCATCAATACATTTGCTGTTAAGACCCTGGAGAAGGACCCATATTTATGTTTAAGCAGAGATTTTATGGGACAAGGGCTGAGCAGGCAGGCACAGACTGGCAAGCAAGCCCCTAGTGAGATGTTCTAAACTGACTGCCAGCTTGATGTCTGAGGGCAGCAATCATCTTAGGAAGAGCAAACAGTGGAGCTCATGCTCGCCCAGGGCCATGCTGACCTGGTACACAGGGTCTGCCATGCTGCAGCTGCTCCCCCTGTCATCACTGACTTCTCCTCTGCTATCTTCTCTTTTGAAGAGGACAGAGATTGTTTCCTGCTCCTGCTGTGATTCCAAAAATTCGCTGCAAACGTTGCAGCTGAGCGCTGAACAGGCATGGACTGATGGAGCAGTGAAATGGGGCAGTCACTGAAAGTGCCGCTGAAAAAATTTTTTAAGAAGTCATCTTATTCTCCCTCACTCTTACGTTGTTAAGTCCGCTCAATCACCACTGCACTCAGGAAGGTCTCCATGCCCACAAAACAGCAGGTTTCCCTCTGTTATAGTGTGTTTAAGAACTCAAATTTCTCCTCTCCTTTAGTGCCACCTGAGAAAAAAAATCTCATCATCCTCTCAAATCACCCCTCTCTCTGCTGTAAGTGGTACCATCAGATCAAGGAGCCTCTGTAGGGTCTGGTCTTTTGCAGGCAGGACAGGTTGGAAGCAGAAGGTCTTAAAATACACAAGATCTGGATTAACACAGCAGAAGCCCCACACCCCAACACTCAGGAGCCAAGCCCCAAACTGCAGCATCCATACCCAAACATGGGCCAGTGTTAATGCTGCTTGTGCACTGGGTGCAGAGAAGGATGGATTCTTTTATTAAAGCTTTGATCACATGGTATTAAAGCTCTGAAGTCATTAAGACGTTTATAATGCAGTGAAAACATGGAGTGTCCTTTCTCCTCTGCTTTTTAATTCATCAACTGAGTTTTTATCCACATGCATATCACAGGTAAATCATTCAGTTAGAACTGGACAGTGACAAAGGCCAAAATATCATTTAAAATTAGCATCTTAGAGTATTAATCCAATACTTGGAATCACAAAATATAAGCAAAACATTTCCATAAATGCATCTGAATGATTTACAAAGCAGCTGAAAGATCCTGGTGCTTGGTCAGAAGCAGCTCATGGCATATTAGCCTTTATCTTTTTTTAATTGTCCTTCCTCTCTAGTGCAGCTCCTAAGGGGTGTCTCAGGATTGACAGGCAGATGCACAGCCACTTAACACAAGTTAAATCTCATCCACTGGCACATGCAAGTCCCCTCCATGAGACCCTGCACTCCTTTCTCAGCCTCATCCAGATGGTTTGGCTAAAAGACTGCACAAGTGATTTGCTAAAGCAAGACACTGTAATGTACACCCAAGCATCTGCAGCAAGTCACTGCACTGACACCTAAGCATGACCCTTGCAGAGAACTGCCACGTGAGCCTTTTGAGGTGTTGTTTGCACCCCCCACACAGCACACCTGCCGCTAAATCCGTTACACAAATTGGAGCCAGCACGTGGGTTTTAAAAGCTTCCTACTTCTCGAGCACTGGTGTGTGCCCTCGTTAGTGCGCCTCATTTGCGGGGTGAAAAAAAAAAAAAGGAAGCAGCAATGATTCTCTGTAAAAACAAAAAGTGAAAAGATCCTTCCTTTCACCACTACCACCACCAAAAATGATGAAGAGAAGTTATTTTTCTAAAAAAAAATGAAAGCAGAAATAGATGTGAGAGGGCTGGCTGGAAAGAGGCAGGAAACAAGTCAAAGCCAAGCTGAGACAAACAAAAGCAAATGGCCAAGAATAAGTGTGCCCAGTTTGATTGAGACAGAAGAGACTCTAAAAAGAGCTCTTTCCTATCTCTATTCCTCTCGATTGCTGTGGAGAGTGGCTCTGAGTAGATGTCAGACTCCAGACTCAGCGTCTCCTCATCCCACCCAGCAGCTCTTCCCCAGCCACCCTTTGGAGGCCCAGGCTTTGCAGGGCAGAGTCTCCCTGGGCTTTAGCTGAGACCTGCTCAGGGCGCACTTCAGAAAACAAACACACCTCTTCAGAGGGCTTGAGGCCTCCTGTCTGTCAGCTCACAGCCTGCAAAGCCCAGCCTAACTTGGGATACTGGGAGACAACCAACCAAAAGGGCACCGAGCTCTTTCTGTGCCATGCAGGGGTCTGAAAGCAGCATTATTTAACTCAGCCAGCTGCCCCTAACAAAAGGCACGTTGTTCCTCTGGATGACTTCTTCTAGGAAAAGCATGTGTGTGAATGTGGGAAACTCGGACTGGCAAGGCAATGAAGGTCAAAGTTTAGTCATTTTTCCTCAAAACAGGAATTCAACACTTCATGGCTTAAAAAAAACCCCTAACCAACCCCCTTTGAATCACTCAAGTTTCACACTCGGGCCAAAACTAGGTAAATGTCTTTTGTTCCGTCCTTAAATTTTTTTTAATCTCCAGAGTTTCAGATGGATCTGGGCCCAAACCATAAGGGACCAGTCTCCAGGCCTCAATCTCCAGTTCCCTCCAGGCTGCAACACTCACTGCTGCTGTTGGCTTTCCAACATGTACCTAACGAGTGATGTAGCCACTAACGTTGTCCTCCACTGCCTTAGGGCAACCGCTCCCATCATACACCATTCCTTCCCATGTCTTATCTCCTGCTTCAGCAGGATCACTGCAGGTGGGAAGAACTTGCTGGTTTTAACCTTTTCATTTGGGATATTTTCATGTGGGTGCTAATCAGCCAGCCTTGTCCACCCCAAGGAGGATATGCCAGTGTGCTCCCAAGCCCCTGTAAGGCAGGCATGCCTCCTGCAGGAAAGGGTGGGGGAAAACGGAACAGGCAGAGGCTTTCTCAGCATTAAAGTATTATGGTACAGGATTACACTAGGTCAAAACAGGAATTAAGATTCTTGCAACAAACCCATGATTAAAACAGTTTTCATTTAACAAGGGCTAATGCATACAAATATTTAAGTATTTGACTATCCCTTTCTAGTAACTGAAACTCCCAAGTATCCATCAGTCATGGAGCCTTGGTTAACACTGGAAAATGCCAAGACGAAGCAAACTCCTCAGGGAGGCAAAGATAGAGAAATTCTATGCATAGGCATAAAAGTAACTTGTTCTATTACATGCAGTTGGGGTTCAAACATTACTTTTGCAGTGGTGTTTGTGAAGACACAGCTGGTGGTGTGGTTTAACCCTTTTCTGAAAAGCTAGTTGTTTTATTAATATTTATTTGATCTTTTGGTGATTACTGCAAAGCATGCCAAGAGATTTGCAATGATCATTTGCTTATGGAAAAAACACCAGGAGACATCCTACAAATCACATTAACCCTAGCACAGCCAGAGGCAATGGTACATGTTTATGCCAGGTTTGACACAATCTAATTGCAACAAAGTGCTTTACGAAAAGTCCAGCTCCATCTTGCAGGCCCACCTAAAAGATAACTCTCTTCATTTAGGCTGATGGGCTTTGTTAATTTATGCTATTTGTATCTCATGCATATTAAAAAAGAAAAAAACCAAGAAGAGAGCAATCAGAGGATTTTGGGGGCTCTCTTCCCTCTCCTAGTGGGCATGGGAAACATGTTGGCTCCCAGACTCAGGGGCCACCAGGCTCCAAAGGGCAGCAGGGTGGCAGACCTCTGGGTAGGATCTGAGAGGGTCAGCTCCAGCCCCCAGCATACAGACACACAGGAGGAACCTAAGGGCACAGACAAGTAAGAAGCTCAATAAAATGGCTAATCCATCATCATCCAAGCTCCTGCTGGCTGTTCAGCAGGGTACCAGCACACACTGACCATTTCTGCTTGGACTTAGAACCCACAGTCAGTGGTCAATTCATTTTTATGCAATCCTCCTTTTTTTCAGCACAACGCTGTTGGAAAACCCTTACAGTGAAAAAAAATTCTCTATAGCTTCTCCAAATGCAACGACAGAGTTTGGCATTAAACCCCCAGAACATTCAATTTGTAAGCAGACACCCCACTGTGCTCCTGTGGTCACTGTCTGGGTTTGTGAGTTTGGTCCCTGAAAAGTACAAGTTCCTTTGTCCAAACAACTGGAGGAAGGAAGAATATAATAAAAATAGCTGAAAGACCCCCTGCCTTGGAGGTAACTCCATCCTCCTCTGGGTGCAGACCACCAGCTGCTGCCAAGTGCCAGGCCAAATGGGGCAGGTCACCCTTCTCTTGGCTTTGGGAACAACAACGCGACACAGATCCTGCCAGGCACCTCCTTCTGCAGGGCACTGGGCCAGGGGAGGCTGGTTCTTGGCACAGAGCAGCCCCTGAGCCCACTTCCCCAAGGCCAGCCTTCCACATCCATGTTTCTAGTATTTCCTAAGCCTTGGGAGTCCAGGAAATCCCAATCACTAACCAATCTCTCATTATCTTTAAAACCAAAAATCCTGTTAATGGCTTTACCTCATACTCTGCAGCTCTGGAAACCTGCCCAGCTCCTTCTTGAGTTACTTACTTCAGCTGATGATCTTGGCAGGTTTTTCCCCCAGATCTTGGCTACTGTTCCTTGGTGGAACTGTGCCTAACCCTCTTGTTTGGTGGCTGTCTGTCCTCAGGCTTGACTCCACAGGGCATTCATTCCTGCACCCGTTCACGGACTAAAAGCTGAGCAGGCAATTAATCAGTGCAATGCACGGAGCCTCTCAGGCACCTACAATCAATTAACAACTTCAGCATGTGTTCATTAGTTAAGAAAATGTTTCCATGCATACACATGTGATAAAATCACTGAGAATGTTTAAACCTGCTTTCCATAGCTTAATTTAAAAACTAAGCTTTATTGCAGTGGTTCTCCCATGGAAAGGCTGAAAGGTGCAGCCCTCGCTCCTGTGACTCCTTTAATAAAATTTAATGAAGTTCCCATTTACAGGCATCTCTTGTGCCATTATCTGGCATGAGGTACATGAGACAAAACCCTTCAGAGCCAGCACTTTTATTAAAAACATTTTTAGGGTTTCATTTGGGGCTCTTTTGAAGGTCACTGGGATTTAATGACCATCCTTTCAACACCGAAAGCTGAGCAGGGGCTGGGTAAAGCTGAGGCACAGCCACGGACAACTGGGGGAAGAAAATAGCTCCAAGTTTCAAGTCCAGACGCCATCCATCCAGAAATCAGACACGGATGTAGGATGGGGTCTAAATTCCTGGAAGACATGCATTTGCACCAGACAAAACATAATGGGCTTCTACAGCTGTCTGGTGTGTTTGGGCTCAGTTCAACCATCTCTTATTAGGTGACACTTTTGGGGAGTTGCATCCAGTCAAAGTACCCCGTGATTTGCCCTTGGGGTATATTCACTGAGAGGTTTTAGCCAGGTTCAGGACCAACCCCATCAGTGCCTGTTGCTTTCTCAGCTGCATTTTAAGCCAAAGAGCTCCAACAGGGCACTGGAATGCTGTTTTCAGGAGTCATGGACAAGCCACGGTGGTGCTCATGTCAGCTGCTACCATCCCCAATGCAAAACCCACTGGCATTGGCAGCAAGGACATAGGAGCCTGAGCTGTATCTCCTAAAAGAAAAAACTGGGATTTCTTTATCCCTCCTAAGACAAAACAGATACAATTATCTCAGATAATTTGAGCAAATTTTACTTGCAGAGCAGTTCTTCACCCTACCACGTGTATCCATAGAAGACCCATTGAGCCAGGTGGGTTGAAGGACTTAGAGCTCTCTTGGTCACCCCTCCCAGGCAGCCACTGTCTCTTCTTTGTCCTGAGTTAGCAGCACAAGCAAATCTGGGAGTCGTGCTCAGCGCACGCCAGCTGCTGCATAATGACACACGGACAAAGGAAACCCGTGTTCCCAGGCCTGGCATCTCCCAGCAGAACAGTCTCCTCTTTGTGGCTTCAAAGAGCCCAGCACTATTTACAGCACTTCAGTTTCTGTTCTTCAGCAGTTTCATGTTCATTGAAAAACAACTTTCTAATTTGGTAATGCCACACAAAAAGCACAGACGGGGTGGATTTGTCAGCTGCTCCTGCCTGTAAAAAATTAATAATTTTACCACCAAGTCTTCCTTCACCAGACTCTTTTCCTCCCTTCCCCAATACTCTCTCCCACCAAGAGCTTTTTCAGCTTCTGCCTTTGCAGGTGGACAAGCACCTCGCCTCTGGCAAAGCACTTCATTGAGGCAATGGTAACACTGTGAAGGAATGCACAGGGCAGGACTCACAGAAGGCCATTTTACATTTCCAGGCTTGGAAAAAGCTGTGAAGCCTACTTAACAGATTAATAGATCTGGGGGCTCATGTGAGATGGCAGTGCAGCTCCTGACCTTCTGGGAGCTTGTGAGAGGCCTTGGTTTGTATTTATGGTAAGTGCAAGAAGGGTCTGCATGTGAACCACAGCAGCATTGAACCGCAAATGATTTTGGGTTGGAAGAGATCAACCCCCTGCCACGGCCAGGAACACCTGCCACTAGACCAGGTTGCTCAAAGCCCCCTCCAAACTGGCCTTGAACACTGCCAGGAATGGGGCATTCACAGCTTCTCTGGGCAACCTCTTCCAGTGCCTCACCACCCTCACAGTTAGTAATTTCTTCCTGTTATCTGATCTAAATCATGAATCCAAAATTAGTGTCTAATCACTGGGAATACTTGAGGGGAAGGTGAGAATTACCTCATAATGCTGTAGAAGATCTACAAAGGGGCTACAAAAATAGCTGGAAATGTCTATATGACTGTCATTGCTTACCATGGATCTATATACCTGTTACAACATCTGCTTGAGAAGCCTAAGGTGAAGTCAAAAGCTTATTTAAAGTCCAGAATGACCTACTGTCCAGTTCCTTATATGTCAGGCTAAAAGAGAGCAAAATGAGAAGTTCCTATAGCATTTCAGAATGAAAACTGTCTAGATAGTGAACACCAAGATAGAACACAGAACACCTGGCAAAGTCAGAGCCATCATGCTTAACTTGGTTATAACTGAAGAAACACTTTTTTTTTCCACTTCTGAGCTCAAACTTATTGATTTTGGAGCCCTCACTTTTTATTCAGAGGTCTGCTCTGAGATCACATTAGGTGAAATTTCCTCCTTCTTTTTAAGAAAAGCTTCCAGCCCTTCTGGTTTCAGGAAATAGTTTAAAAATATGATGCAAGTCAAGCAAAGGATTCAAAGGCTGTAAGAATTTCTGATGTCTGTCCTGAAATTAGGTTTGAGACAGTTTGGAGTCTCCTTGATGTGTTTTGAATACTTGTCATAGCTTTAGCTCTAGCTTCCTAAAATGTTCTTGTCTAAGAAAGGCAGACAAAACCACAGGTGACTGTTTGACCTGAGCAGATCAGATACACCGTTCTGAAAGAGAACATGACTTTTGGCTCAGTGTGTGTGTCCTCAGCAGTTTGCTATTTGACCTTCCTTAGCAAACAGCACTTCAGTGGTGGGACTGGGAGCTATTCCCTGGGCAATTCTTTGAGCCACTCTGTCATTATTAAATATTTAAATGTCCTTTTAAAATACTCTCCAGATTTCATAATATTCACCATAAAGTGTTTGCACCTTCTTCACTGGGCACGGCCTCAAAGGCTCCTAGTTGCATGAGTATCCTTACCACAGAGGGGCAAGCCTTGGACCAGCAGTTTCTAAGCCTTTCAAAAGTTTTGCTAAATCAGTACAAACTGGTTCTGGCTGGAACATTTTATAGCTGGGCTGCTGAGATGGTCTGGAGAGCTTTTTTTCCTCCTTTTGTGATGCACTGAAGTCTGAGACAGCTGATGAGGGAGCTGGAGAAGGTACTAGGGCATTTCTGGTCATAAATGGGGGAGAGGAGAAGCTTGGGGCCAAATCTGCAGGCAGGCTCAAGTTTCCAAGTCCAGAACATCATTTATATTGGATTCAGAGTTTTTAAGACAATGTCAGCTTTTGCCAGAGATGATCTGGGACCTTAGGGTAAAGGAACAAGCATCTGGTGTCCAAGGTTAGCATGTTATTCAGGCAGAAGCACAGGTCCTTGGAGAGTGAGCATCAGAAGGTAAAAATGAGGGGAAACAGCATGAAAAGCCCAGCAAAGGCAGCAAGGTATGCCATAAATTAATAATCAGACCAACTATCCAGAAAAACATAATTAAATGAGATGCAATTACTTAAAGTCAAACAAGTATGCAGAAACAAGGATAGCAAAATACAGTTTTAGATCCCCTGTATGTGGTGCATTGGAGATGACCAGGTGGAGTCAGCTGGAGTCCCCTTGGAAGTGTTCCCATGCACTGGAAAGCTTTTATGATCAGCTGCTGCCAATATTCAGTCTCAGAGACAGGTCTCCACCTCAGATCTTGGATACAGACCCGTGTCCCTGACCAGCCACAGACTAAGGGCTTGGAGCAGAGCACTGGAGGAAACCCTGAGGTGTGTGCTAAGCACAGAAAATCCGAGTAAATGCCTGGGACAGTGCCTTTTAACCTCTGTCTGACATGTGAGCTCAATACAGTATGGAGAACTTGGATGTGGCCTGCATGGGAGCGGAATTTGGCCCAGGATACACAAATCCACTTCTCAAAGTCAACCTGTGTTTTGGGGTGAAAGAAACCCAAAAAAGCCTCCAAAGGGAATCACAGCTGTGGACTGCACCCAAAAAGGGAGGAGGCAGACTTCCAGTGAGTCACTTTCTTCTGGAAGAGGGATTCATGCTTGCAAGGAACCTTTATTTTGGGCAAAGTCAGTCACTCCTGAGTCATGCCAAAGCAGCACCACTCAGATGACCAGGCGGAGAAAAATATCCACATTGCCTTTCCCAAGCAGAGCAGGTGGCAAATGCAGGGGAGTGACGACATCCATCTGCAGCCCTGGTCCCTTTCAGAGAGCTCTTCCTCCTCTCTGAATCCTAAAACCCAAAAGTGGACAGGAAAGAAGTGGAAAGAGGCCTGGAGTTCACACTGGATCAGTTCAGGTCCCCAGGAGGGATGTGGTTGCCCCCTGCAGTGAGTCAGGGGCCTGGAGGGCACCCAAATCGCACCACTCTGGCTCTTGTGCAGCTGCCAAGGCCAATCCCTCCAGCCGCAGAAGAGCCTGCCAGCCCTGATTCCTGGGAGCAGGAGTAATTCATCAGGGATGGGGGGAGAGGGGGGTGCTGGAGGCAGCAAGGGGGAGCAGGGAAGGCAAGAGAGGAGAAAATGAACTGGGGGCAGAGAGCATGTCTCCAAAGAGAGCCAGAAAGCACCTACACATAGTATATAAACAAATACTATATTCCTGTCCCTAATTTTGACACACGTGGAAAGAGACCTTTTTGCTGTGCATGCTGATGGATCTGGGGGTGGATCTCAGCAGCTGCAAGAGGAGCACACACTCCTCAGCGACTCCCTTCACATCAGGATGGAGGCAAGGAGTGACCTGCAAACATCCACCCACTGCTCCTTCCCTCAGCTCCTGCACACCCAGCAGTCAAAAAGCCCCAGATATTGGGCAACTTTAGCATCCGCAAGGACAAGGCGGGATTCCTGCCCACACACACCTCAAAACTCTCTATTTCCTTTCACTGAAGCAACTTGTACCCCTCAAGGCTGGAAGCTTGACAAAAAACCATAAATGGGCTCTACTGTTTCTGTGTGTTTTGCAAAGACAGAACACCTGTGTGCACAAGGAGGAAAAAGCCATCTGCTCAAGCTGAGGCACCCAGGAAAAGGACCCATGTCAAGACCATTATTTCAAGCCAATGTAATTTTCCTGGAACTGGTAGGGACTTGGGTTAATCTGGCTTGCAGATGGGGAGAGGCTCTCACACGGGGTCAGGCACAGGATCTCAGGCAGTAGGTCTGAGTGTGACGCTGGCAGTGAGTCAGGTCAGCTCCTCGTCCGGGGGGCTGAGGTTTCACAGGACGGAGTCAGCAACTTTCTCAGCTCCAGTTAAAGCACAGAGTGAGCTAAATATGAAAAAACGGCCTGAAGCCAAGCCTCTAAAAGCTGAGAATACATAATTTGATGCTAAAGTAGGTCTTGATTTCTATTGAGCTGGCTCTCTGGTGCACATTCCTGCATTGGCTGCTTTGCATTGCATCAGGCAGGAGTGTCACACTACGACGTGTTCACAGCCTGCACGGCAGCTTGGTTTCTGAAGCAGTTAGCCAACAAGCCAGGTAGATTCAAACTTGCCACGCAGAGACTTGTGTCGGTGTTTGGGTGTTGTTTGGGCAAGCTTCCATTAAAAGCAGTTTATTTTCCCCAAAGCTTTGGCAAGGAAGTAAATATGCTAAAAGGGCCAAGACACACATGGCCTATCCATCAGCTTCTTCCCTCTGGATGAATGACATTAACACTATAATCCATCCATCTGGCATATCTGAACATGATTCAGGATCCATTTCTGTCAGCCCTCCTTTGATGGTTCCAAATGAGGGTGCCCAAGCCAGAGGGCATGAGGCTTTCAGGGGGGTTTCATTCTTCCAGTCCTACCATCTCCTGAACCTCCCTTCACCTGCCCTTGGATGGAGGAGGAATGGTTCACTTCAGACAGTAGAATTTGGGGTCAACCTTCCTTTAAACCAACAAGCTAAGCCCCTAAAGGACTGGATACTGTACCAAACAACTTCAGCAAAACTTAGAGACCATTACTGATACTTGCTTGTGTCTGCAGAGAGCTTGACACAGCACAGGGTCACTGTAGGGCCCCAAAACAACAGTGGTTTTGCTCCCTTTGGGGAAAACCCAGCATCTTGGGGTCTTTTCTTCACACAGCCGAGGTGAGAGAGGCAAGGCCTCATGGGGCAGCAGAGAAACGCTGACCTGGTTAACACTCACACATGCACATACCACATTAACATACACTTTTTTTCTATTTCTCATCGGATTTCTGAAATCAGACAGAGGCATCACACTAGGCTCTGCATATAGGCTAGCAAATCACTCACCACATGAACTGGGGCTGTCTGGAGATTTTACATCTTTTTTTCCATTAGGAACAAGAGACTGTTGTAATTCTGGCACTGAGATGAGCTGAGGGCATCAGTTTCCAAGCAAAACCCTATGATATCAGTCTGATTATGGGGGAAAATAAAAGTTCAAAACCACAGGAACTGGAGAAAAGCCAAAGAATAGGAAAATGAGAGGCTGAGCCCTTAATTGAGCAAAGCTGAGAGAGGTCACTTTTCTTGCCTTCTCCCTTTAGCATGGCCAGTTTTCAACCACACATGGCTACCATGTAGTAGTGTTCCTTCTTCATAAAAAATCTACGTTTACAAGGTTGGCAGGTCTGTCATCCTGCCATTTGGTTCTCACAAAAGCCAGGCAAATTTATTTGTCTTGAAGGTATTTGTAACTTTCAAAAGATACAACAGAACTGGACTGGCTTTAAGAAATGCTCTGTAAATTGTAGAGAAAACATCTGAAATTGTATCAGTGATTTAACAGACACTGCAAATGCGTTTTTATGTACAGATATAAAGCAGGAATTGCACTTTTGGGATCCCAGTTTCCAGTCTGTTAGCATGGTACTGCATGCAGACACACCAGCTCGTATAACTCTGCCTCTGTAAATTCTTCAGAGAACTCTGTCGTGTGCCAGAAGCTGAGAAAGCAAATCATCACAGCCTGGCACCCTCAAAATCCTACCTTGCCTTTTCCCTGCTTCTGCAACTTCACCTCTGCTACTGAATTCTTCCTTTAAGGACCAGTACCATCCGACTTCAGACCACGCTTTTATGTATATGCATTTCTGTGCACATCAAACCCCAAAAGGAAAGGCTTTCCTTGAGGAACTCGCTCAGTTCAGAGTCTGTTTCCCATTTTGGACATCGTCATCACCACACCAACTGCTTACCCCTGGATGGAGAGAGAAAAGAAGACTGAGAAATAAGAACTGCCTGAAAAATTTTCCATCAAAGTCTAGACACGTCATTATGGGGAAATAGTCTGCAACAGAGGTGCTCTGAAAGTAAAAATTCCTGAATAAAAAAAAGTAGCTCAAAGAAGGTTTCCAGAAATGTTTGGGTGTTTTTATTCTGCCTTCCCTTCATTTCATGAGGTGCTAACGATGGCATGTCACAGGATAGCACAGAAGCTCAACTGTCTTATTGTATTTTGAATATCAGCCAATAATCAGAACCAATTTAAACCACCTTTTTTTAACATCGGGCTTTTGTTACATGGGAGCCAAGAGACATTACAAAACAACGATGTTATTCAAAATACATAGGGAAGTCTGCCTCATTGGCTTGGTAATGTAAAATTTATTTTTAGTCAAAAAGAAGTCAGTTTTTTGAAAGGTCACTGGAAAAGCACAATTGGCAGATGCTGAATGGCTCCTTCTTATTTAACCACTCAGTCATGAGGACTAGGGAAGAGTGGCAGATGGTCCAGCCATCACTGTGAGAAAAGCTTGTTTTAGTCTTAAACGTGAGTCCATAGACTCTGGAAATTAATGTGAGCCGTTGTGGATGTGTCATAGTAAAGAAACACTAAAACAGATCTGACATTTTAAATATTTAAACGTTTTTCAATCCAGATTGCCCATTGTTTGGGTGCTTGTTCCCTTCCCCTCCATCTCTATCCTTGATAGGGATAAATAAAGTGACACATACACCAGGGCCCATCCTCTGAAGTTGAACCATTTAATCACAAAGAAAAGAAAATTTTTAAAAACCCAAAACCAGATGTGACATTCCAATAAACTGTGTTCCAGTACCTGCTGCTGCTCTAGCACAGCCAAGGCCTGTGCAAGGCTGCAGCTGAGCCAGGCAGGCCAGTGGGGGACAGAAGCAGAGCCACACCACAGCCCCACTTGGCCACTGAGAAGGGAGGTGATGAGAGAGCTGCTGCCCCTCGATGCACAACAAGGCACTGATGATGCTGGGGAAGGCTGGAGTCCAGGAAACAAGAGTCTAAATGCTTCTACACTCTTCCTATGGCTCCACAACTCGGGGGGATGGAGCCAGCTGGGATGCAGGAGATTTAAAAACCTGGAGAGATGAGCAGGGTCTCACTTAGCTCAGCTCTGGCTCTGGCTGCTTTCTCCCTGTGAGGTTACAGGCAAGGGGCTCACGTCTCTCACAGCCCAGAGAAGACCATGTGAATTTTGAGCCACAAAAGAAGATGAAGGAGGAAAAGAAATCTGCAACCTCTAACTGTCACCCTTCCTTTCGCCCTCCTGTGGGTGGACCAGCTGTCAGGCAGGCCATGGTGCCCCTCTTTTGGTCCAATTTGAGAAAGAAGCATTAAAAGAAGGGGTTTTGCTAGTTACAAAAAAATGTAGAGGGAAGAAAACAGTTAATGGGAAGTGTTTTGTGTTAAGAGGTACCTTCCTATCTGGTGGAGGTGCATTTAATTAATGCAGTAATGCATTTCATCAAGGATCATGTGTTTCTTTATACCTTCATGCTCAGTGGAGGTGTAAAGAAACACATGGTCCCTGATGAAACGCATTACTGAAAACACGAAACAAGGATACTAATGGATTTCAGACAAGTTTCTGGAAACTCTGTAGCTTTCCTCTGCAATCGTCTGGGCTGGAGTTACTCAGCAGCAAGCTCAGGAAAAACCCACCAGGTTGGTTCTCTTGATTTCGTTCAACAAGGGCTCAGGAATGTCAGACACGCTTGCTACAGCAAGACGTTTCCTACAAGATTATTTAAAGATGAAGCACTGTGAGCAAGAAGCCCTAACCCTAAACTCATCATTAATGCAGGCTTTGGATCACTGATGGACACGGCCAGCCTCCTCTGGCCAAGCGCCAAACTTTCACCTCTCCCTCCAAACTGGGGCTGCTGCATGCTGGAAGAGATCTGCCCTGAGCTTTATAGTGGAATTTATTTATTGGAGCATGCCAAAGTGCTTTGAGGCAGCCGATCTATGGCTGCTAATGTGTAGTAACTACTGTTGTATTAGCAGCACATTGTACCAGCTGTCATCAAAATAAATTATCTGGGATGCTCTTTGTAGACTGAGAGCTGAGCTGTTCTGTTTGGCCTCTGAGAAAAGCATGTATTTTGTTTCACATCATAAACTCTACACATAAACAAACATAAAGGTACTGTTCGTAAATCAGTTTTCCAAGAGCATGAAAGTACTAAACTATACACAGCCTTGAGAACCAGACTATGGAGACAGATCGCCAACATCAGGGTTTGATGTTGCATGATAGTCCACTGAAATCACAGCTTGAAAGCACAAAATATGTGTAGGTATTAGCTCTTAGCACCACCTTGTTGCCAAATTCCGTGGGGGGAACAGTAACAAGTCCCATCCACCCTCATGAATCACTCCACTTCTCAGAGAGATGGAGAAAAACCAGGGGACAGCACAATCATTCACTCAATTTTAACCTAGATACTAGGCTAAATGTCTCCTGAGATGTTTTAAATAGTGTTCAGAAACTCCTGCTTGTGTTGCACAAGGAAGCTGACACATCCCAAATTTGTAGACTTTCTGGAACACTGAGGGAGCCACAGCTAAGCACTGACACAGACTTAAATCCCAGCCCACCTGCAAATTGTACCATGGACTTCAGTGGTATCTATTCAGTCCTCAGCCATTCAGCCACACATTACAAATAATTAACCTAGAAATTGTCTGCAGCTGAGATAGCCACTAGCATCATCCTGAAATGCTTTATTTTAAAAAACCCAAAACAACCCCAAGGCTCCAGATATCCTGCTACAGCAGCAGGGCTGGCCTGCCTGTGAGCATGGAATGGGCAGGTAAGGGACTGGAGCCGGGCTGCGCACGGGGAGCACCGGGGGAGAGCAGCAAAAGACAAGGCAGAGTGTGCTCTGAGGGTGCAGAAAGCCAGGCACAGGCACACGGCACAGGCCTGGGGGTCAGCACCGTGACACCCAAACACCAGCCTGGGACTTCCCGTTGTTTCCTTGGTCCTGCCCGAGGAGGTGACTGGAGCTTCCCACCCTGCCTGACCCGGTGGGAATGAACGGGCAGGGTGTTGGCAGCGGTGAGGATGAGGAGAGCACATCCCCTCCAGCTCGTTCTGGCAGCTCTGCTTCACAGCACAGAGTCCCCGTGGGTTCATCCTGTGACAGCCCAGTGGGTTTAGTGCCCGGGCTGTGGTCCCAGCACCTCCTTGCCTGGCCCAGCAGCGCCGAGCCCCAAATCCCAGGGCTGAAGCAAGCTGCTGTGCTTGCACTATGTGATGCAGAGTCCCGAGCACAGGAACCCTGCCCAGCTGGGTATTTCTGCCTCTGCTCTTCCAGCCCCACCAGATGTTACACTAAGGGCACTTGGAGGCAGGTTTATTTTGACACCTACACTTTTCTTTAGTCAGTGGATCAAGAAGACCAAGTGAAAAATCTGCTTAACTTCCGTGTTTTACAATATTTGCTGTAGCAAAGACCATCATTAAGGGATAATTCAGCCCCTCTCTCCTTCCTGTAAGGGCTATTGAAGGAGCCAAGGGCAACATCCTAACCTCAGTGGTTTATGTAAGTGCTTAATTCAGGCTAAATTGATGCTGACCTGATTTGATACAGTAGCAAGATCTTTTTTAAAATGTGAAGACTACAGATGTACTATAATACTTTAATTTGGTATTTTTTGAGACAAGGGCAACAGTTTTAATTAAAACTAATGATCTGAAATACATTATCAACAGAACCAGAGGACAGCAATGAGTGCTACAGCCATCAGCTATGGAGAAGGCAACATTCACCTCTGGTTTGAAGCACATTTAAGCATCCTCAGTTCTCCCAGAGAAGATGGTGAGCGCTGATGCCTTGGGAGAATGGAGGCACAGGCTTCCAGTCTGTAGCTTTTAAAAGCTAAACTGATAATAAATATTTTAGCTTTCCAAACGTAAGTGTGAAAGAGCAAAAGCAACCAAAGCACTGGAGTGCCTTTGTAAAGACTGGCCTATTTTAATCCCACAGGTCAATCTACAGCATTTAACTGATAGCTCTTTTAACCTGTAAGAAAGAAAAGAACCTTGAAAAGATCTGGTTTACAAATCTGATTTACAGTTTAGAATCTAAACTGATGAGGTATAGCAGCCAGGATCATCTTACATTATTGTGAAGTTATTTAGAGAACGAGAGCTGTTGGCCAGACTGCAATAAAGTCAGTAATGTAGCACATAACATAGAAAACAGGAGATTTCCCCATTGAGAATATGGATTTCGTGCTGTCAGTATGCAGAGCTGGATTTAGTTCAAGAACTGCAGCAGTCATATTGGCTTTGCTTCCAAACATTGCAGTGTTGGAAGTTCCTCTCCAACAGTCTAGCAGATGTCATGTCTAGCACCTTCAGATTTAGGCACCTTCAGATAAATTAAATCTCCCATGATGGGCTCCAGTATAGTGCAATTATCACTCATATGGTCAGCTGGGTACACCCGAGCCATCTGAGATGAGCTCCAGAGATCCTCTTTAGAGACCCATGTGGGGTAGACTTTTCCCACTGGTCAATTCCGAATGTTTCCTAGCAGGCAGAAACCTTCTGTGTCGTTTTTCTTTGCAAGCATCCACTACTGAAACCAAGGCTTAAATGAATCTGTGAAGCTCTGAACGTGGATTCTCCTGCCCTCTTTGACCCTTCAGATTAGGCAATGATACTGGAAATCAGTTCCACACCCAGCATGTACCAAAAAGCCTACAACAGTGATGCCTTGGGTTTTAACTTTCATATTTTTCAAATCCTGTACTGCCTAGTGAGTAACTCTAAAGCATCTTGTAGCCTGTTAACTTCTGCTCTCTCATGCTGGGTAGACAACAACAAAGCCTCTCCAGGCTTGCTCTTCAAGGACACCCAGACCGTCCTAGGCCCAAAAAGTATAAACCAAAAGCCTGTGAGAGGGGGGCAAGCTTGGGAAATTACATCATTAACTGAAGCTTTAATTGAAGAATTAACCCTGACATGCAAATGAACCAAACTTATAAAAATGTGAAGAACTCATGACTTGTAGTCCATCTTGGGGTCCATCTTGGCAGTAGCCTCTGGACTCCCCAGGGTGTACCTTTGAAGGCCCTTCAAATAAATACCACCTTTATTCCCTTATTCCTGTCAAGTCTCTGGTTTTTTTAGGTGCCCACTTCAGGCATCAACAGCAACAAAGAAGGGGAGAAGGCACCAGGACAAGGGCCATGGGAGCCAGCAGGGATTGAGCCCTTTCATTATAACCAATATCCATCACTGCCAATGCAACTGGTTTCCTCCCTCCCGAAAACTCACCTGTAGCCAGGGAAAAAAACATAAATCCCTCCTCTGTCTTGTCTCTCTCCCTTATTAAGGTTACCAAGCATAATGTGTTACCTGGTATCAGCTGAGCCTGGGCAGCACACCAAGGCCACACAGAGTCAGCAGCAAACCCAAGATAAGATACATTAGCTCAAGCCGCGGTGATGGAGGTTTAAACAAATCCGTTTAACCTTGAATTTGCAGGAGGTAAAGAACACGTGTGCAAGAAATTGTTTCACCTCACCTTACACAGGTTAAGCTGTGGCAATACATCTGCTTAGTCTAAGCCACTCGTTTCCATTTCTGGGGGCATGGTGTCAGCACAACAGTGCTGAGACTCTTCAGAATTCAAATTCAGCATTGCAGCACGAGACGGAGGTCAAAACAAGGATTAAAAAGTCAGCCAGGCCCATAAGGACAGTGCAGTCTCCAGCAATGGTCCTTGGGGATAAAGTATGACAGAACTTTTTGCAGCTATGCGTTTTTCAGTGCCGTATGTAATCAGATGATGAATTTAAGTCATAAAACATCCTCCAGTGAAATGGCATCTACATTAGTGCCTTCCTTCTGACACATTCAACATTGAACATAAACTGGCAGGAATTCAGATAAACAGCTCCACAGAAAATACTCCCAGATTTTGCAGCTGATCATTTCCAGATCTGCTGTAGAAGCAAGAAGTCTCCACCTGTTCATGCATAAACAAGATTAAAAAACCCAAACAGATGGTGACTTAATCCTCAACTCCATCACCATTGACGTTAGACAAAGTGAGGAACACACCTCACTAAAACCTTTGCTTATACTGGAAAAATCTTCAAAATTGGGTGTCAGTAAGGACAAAGTATTGCCATTCCAAATATTGCACTAATTTGGTGATTTCACTCTATAAAGGGAGGCATCTGACTTTAAATACTGATTATAGGCACAGAGTATTCACAGGATCAAGCAACAGCTGAACACGCAGAAGGAAAGCAGAAAACTCATGCCTCAAACAATCCAGCCTGAGGAACAGAGGAGCAAATAGCTGTCCATCTCCCACCACCTATGATCACTTGAAGTGGCCACCCCCTTCTTCACACTATCAACTAGCATTAAAATATAGAAAAACAGCCAAAACTGCTGCTGCTATTCCAGCAGGTTTAAAAACATGCCTTATGCTAAGGATGTTTCTTAGAAGGGAAGCACAAGCTTCTCTCTCCTTGTTCCCCTTCCCTCAGCTCCTGCTGAAAGGCACAGTGTCTCTACATTTAACGGAAGTCCTACAGCAGCCGAAGGAATCCCTCTTGCTGACTTTGCACAGCAATACATCCCCTCACATCTGGGACTGGGGAGGAGGGGCAGACTCCCCTCTCAAGTTCCAGAGGCAACAAGAAGGAATAATTGCTCCTGTATGTTTACAGTGTAGTAGCAGTGAATTTTACACTGCTAGTAACAGGGTTCCTGTGATGCAGGAGCCTCTAGGAAGGTGCCAGAGCAAGGAGAAGCACATCACTGTCTCAAACCTGAATCATAACTTCCTTCACAGATCTGAAAGTTAACCTCCTGCAAGCATGAAACTTTACCCTCCTAAATCATTTTACTCCCTTTCTATTCTACAGGACAATTTACCAACAGAATCTGCAGTAGGAAATGCTGAAAGGAATGTTTCCTCTTCAGGAACACACTCCACCACACCCTGCTCCACTTCACATTGCCCTTCTACCTGAAAGAAGGAAAAAACCCACACAACAACCTCAAGACTATTTCATACAGATTAAAAATGTACCCAGTTCAGAATTTCTTTTTCTTACCAATGAATAAACCTGGAAAAAAAAAATCATATGGTGTTTAATAAGACCCAAATGTTTTGATAAATTTTTAGGAAATCTAAAAAACCAGGGAGACGGATCTGCACCATCCTCATGGTGCTCCTATTCGGAAATACACAATGGTTTTCCCCAAGCTGCAGAAGGCAGCTCCAAATCTGTCTTTTAGGCCCCCTAAGCAGGTAGCTGTGTCACAGGCACACACACACACTCCAGACACACTCAAAGACAACAGATCAAGGGGGCAAAATAACTGAACCACTCAAGCAACTGCTCACGAGACAGCTTCAGTCAAAATTAAGCAGGAGTTCAAACCAGCCCAGCCCCAGCTCACTTGGTCTGAACAGACTGGAGAGAGCAGCTCAGACAGCAGAGCCAGGTGTAATGCCTGCAGCAGCTGGAGGAAGGCTCATATAATTACATTCCCAGTGCCTAATGCATATGGAAAGAATCAGGTTCCTTGTAAAAATATAGGTTCACCTTCCCTCTTTCAGCACCATACTGATGGCCAGGAAGTTTTTTCAGAGTGGTTGAGTGTTCCAGGCCTAAGGGCCTGGTGTTAGAAATATCCAGACACAAGTATTTTCTCAGTGGTACAGGACCTCCATACCTTTAAACTGATAGGCCTAAATGTCTGACCTCCCAACTAGTATGAGTGCTTCATGTCAAATTGTCTGAGTTTAAAACCAGCTTTTACATAGGGTTTAAAATAGGTGTTATTGTTCAAATGTCTAATAAGTTAGTGTTATCTCATTTGTATTAACACAAATCTGAAGTAACAGTTTAACCAAATTTATTATTTTCCTGATTGTATTAATTTTACATAGTACGAAGTTCTCTTATTTAAGCAATCATATTAAACTAGCATAACAAACTTTGCCTAACAGCAAATACACCATTATTGAGATATTTTAAAGCATGTTGTTTTCAATAAGAGTTTAATTTGTACTTATGTTTTAGAGTTTGCATGTTCATAGGAAACTTCCAGACATCTGGATTCCAGTTCAGGATTTATTTGCATACAAAAATATATTATAATGGAAAAAAAGCATTAAAGTTTTCAACTATATAAAATTACAAATATATTTGCATAAAAGCAACTTTAAATTAAAATTAAAATTCAAGCTATATTTTAAAGCAAAATACAGCTCTAACATTTAAGTTATCTTATTCCATCTGCTGCAAAGTAAAAAAAAACCACCAAAACCAATGCTGCCAGTTAAATACTCGTAGGAGTTCACAGAGGTTATGTTCAGAGGGCATCTTGGGGAGCGAAGTTACCAGACAAGGGCAGCAGTTCTCACTGATTGATGTCACTTATACTTCAGAGGACATTCACATGCAAGCACAATGCTAAAAATTCATTTCACATACCTGAAAATACAGAATAAGAAAGATCATTAAGTTCTCTATTAAATAAGATTACATGCTGTTGACATATCAGACACTTGCCCACACCCAGTTTGCTAGACTGCCTGAAAAACCAAATTATGTCTTTTTTTAAGTTAACATGAAAGCTGAGATGCTAGTGTGCAAAAAAGACAAGACAAGTACTGTTCTAACAAGTGCATCAGGCTCGGAAAGGTATCTGCACAAAGTTATGTGTAACCTCAAGCATATAACAACTCCTCAAAAACATGATAAGTACCAGATGGAAGTTGGACTTCTCCCTCACTGTGCAGTGATACTTTACAAATGAGACTGCTGAGATCACTGGAGATTTATCTAGTTGGGATAAAAAAAAAAAATCACACCAAAAAAAAAAAAAAAGCACAAAACCACTAGTGCAGGTGGTAGTTCCTGCCTTCATTTTTGATCTACCTTGCAAGGGAAAAATGAAACCTATATATTATAGGCAGCCCCTTTAGAGTCAGAGTTAGCTGCAACATGGCTGTGCAAGATACAGCAATGGAAATATTTACCAGTTTGGGCTTTCATTGCCCTACACAAACCTTCAAAAACTTGGATTTTTTTCAGAAGAGTGGTCAATTATATTTCAGTGTTAAAGATGGAGTTAGCTCAAGCTTACATCCATGACACAAGACAGGAAACTAGAAAATGTATTTTAAGTACAAGAAGTGAAACCAGGATTAAGATGCAAGTAAAACAGAAGGGAAGCAGGAAGCTTGTAAGGGCAGCTGTCTTGAATTAAGTCCACATCTTCAAGAAATACAGGGAAGGGAAAATACCTAATGAATACACAAAACTCTCAGTTCATAGTTTCAGAGGGCTTTGTTTATGCTGCTATTTAGGTCTAGTCCTAAAACTTGTTGGTTTGGGCTCTATAGCCTAGTCCTACACAAAAAAACCCCAACCTGAAACACAAAAGAAATGGTATTATGTCCACAGCAGAAGAGGAAGAAGCAAAAGGAATAGGCAGAGTGCATGCTTGGCAATAGGTGGCCAGTTTTTTGGCTTTGTTATTTTTCTTTAAAAATCATAATGAAGAATCATCACTGTAGCTGAAAGATACAATTTCTAGATAGCGGCAGAAAAAGTGATATAAATTCCATTCCTGGTAAAGACAAGCACAAACAGGATTTTGACATTTAGTTTAAGTCAACAGATACCAATATCTGCTCCTTAATTCTTTCATAAAGCAGAATCTAGAACAAAAAGGTTTTCTTCACCTATGGATACTCCTCCAGTTACTGAGCTTTATAATGAAGAAATATATCACCAGTTTTTAAGCTGAGTATTGAGTATTTAAGAAACATTAAGAGATGTTTATTTATCGATCCACTGTCAAGGAGAGGTGAATTGCAGCTGAGTCAGAGGTGGGGACAGGGGTTAATTGAGTTCAGCCTTTGTCACACAGGCTAAACTGCATGCCTTGAAGATTCAGGCAAAGATCAGAATTTAGTCTGTTTTGCCTTCTTATCCATATAATGATCCACAGGACGAGCAAACTAAAAGGAAGCCACATTATATAAACTATTTCTATTTTTCCCTTCCCTCTCTCCCCATACTTCGGCTTTCAACACTCTCTGTAACAAGTACCAAGTGAGATGCAAGCTACTAATAAAAATCTACTTACTTGCCAGTGTCCTGTCAAGATCAGCAATGAAGTCCTCCAGTTCTTTTGTGTCTCCAAGCTTTGCTGTAAAATAAGGATCAATACTGCTTAGATATGACATGTTTCTCCGGCTAGAAGAAACACTGGAAACACACGATCCTCCAAATCATTTTCAGTGGTATAAAACACGCTGTGGATTATTGTCAGCAAAGTTCAATAGGGTTGCTGCAATGTCCAAAAGCACTTAGAGAACATGGGAGACTGAACTGAAATTCTAGCTTTTATAGTTTTCCATTTGACAGAAGCAACACAAAGCAATACTTTATTTAGTCTCCTTAAAAACGAGTGGCTGAAGTGCAGAATAAAAGTTACATGTCAACTAATCCATGTCCTTGCTACTTCAGCCATCTTTCTTGTTTCATCTCTTCAGATACTGCATCCATGGCCCTAATCAATCCCACCCAATGAGCTCCCAGTCCTATTCAAATCTCAGCCCCATAAAATCATGTCAGTATCACTGGTTTGCTGTGCTGCCAGATCCTTTGACCTTGGTCCATACACTATAAATTTGGAACCAAACATGCACCTAAGTTTCCACTCCTGACCATACCACTGGTTCCATTCAATCTAGTTTTACTGCAAGATGCTTCCTTATCTCATTTCTGTAGCCTTTTCCAAGCCAGTTGCAAATCTTTGTGTCTTTCTGTCTTCTCATCAGGAAGAGCATCTTGTCCTTTAGTGTAATTCTTTGCCAAATATTTCCTGTCAGTTTAACTGAACACTTTTTTGCTACTTCATAGAAACTATTACTCATTATTTCTCCCTTATATCACACTAATTGAAAATAAAGCATTTAACTTGGGTTTTTGTGACTGGTCACTGTGAAAAAGAAATGAAAGCACAAAAGGCTATTGAACAGGCACATGAGGAGAGTAGTTGTAAGAAAAGCACCATGTAGTACATACATATGAGTGTTCATCTATTGATATGTCTGCTCCTGAATTAATCCAAGTTAACCTGAATGAAACACTGTCCTGGGAAGTCAGATCAGCTGCAAGACAGAAGCCGCTTTGAAACAGCACACCTTCAAAGGAGGAATGAATTACTAATATATGGCTTGTATCAGCAGCGCAAGGTCTATGTGGACCTGAGAAACTGTGTTAACTTAAATGGCAGCCCCTGGTTTTAGAGGAGCCCCTCTACCCCTGCATTAAGGCCAAGTATTTTTATAGAGAAATGGGACACACAAGCCACTCAGTTGCTTCAGTAAAGAAGTAACACGAGTTAATAATTAATCCTTATCAGCCAGAAAACTATAATTTTTTTAGCTCAGAGTTTCAAAACCAAAAGACTTGCCAGGCCAGCTGCCAAGTGCAGATACAGTTTGTTATTGCCATTTACAATCAAGACAATAATACTTGGATCTGCAGTGTGCTCAACAGTAATCCTTAGCTTTGTTGTCATTAAAAAAAGAAAAACCAAAAAAACACCAAAAGAAAACGTCCATGCAAGCATCTGAATCCTGGCTCCCAGGAAGAAGCCCATGAATAGGAAGAAATGCCACCAGTTAAAATTAAGATACCTTTACATGGAGTTACTGAAGGGGATGGCAAGCTTGGAGTAGATGCAGTAGAAGAGTTGAGCTTTTCATCACTGAGACTGAAACTATTTCTGTAGAGTGAATCTGCGCCTGTAAAAAAGTAACATTAGAAAGTAAATTTAACACCTTCTGCAATTTTGCAGTATAATTGAAACCCAAAATGCAACCTTTCCTATATGGACTTCAAAGTCTGTAGAACTCAAATTTACAGTCTTCAAAAACAGAGAAATAAATAAATAAATAAATAAACCCTCTATTGTGAGAAGGCTGTTGCTCCCACTCCTACTGTTGAAAAGAAAGCAACCCTAGGCTCAACCCTCATCCCCAGTAAGGAAGAGTTAGCTTTCCCTGAAGTCAGCACCATTTGAAAAATTACACAGAAATGACAATTATCCCACATCAGCTAAATTAGACCTGGTAGGACCTGCCTAATTCACAATATTCTGGGAAATTCTGTTACCTAAATTTTTCAAAAGCTACAAAAACAAACAAACAAACAAACAAAAACCTGAATAGAGAGCTCCAGGACAAGGACAGCCCCCCAGAACAAAGAATACATATAAGTGTTGTCCTTTATCCCCAAAGCAAAGGCATCCCTTCCTCCATACATTACTCTGCTGCTTCAGGTAGGGCATTTTCAATTCTCTTTTATTCTGTGACTCTCTGGAGTTCATGACGCAATACACTGGTACACAAGGCATCCTGCAATCTTATTTTAGGTGCTCTTTTAAAGAAAGCCTTATATGCCCTGGAAAGGAACAGAAAAGGTTCCAATACCATTTTGATGTTCTTGTATTTTAGAGGAGGCTTTAAGCTCCAAAAGTATCAAAAAGTATCTTTATCTTGTCTTTCTTCATATAACAAGTTGCACAATGTACAGGGCACCCCAAGTATTAGTCCTGGCTCCACGGGAAGGAGGCATTGTCATTGTGCTAGAGACACTAAAACTGCTGGTCCTGCAGTTTCAAGCCAGTGACCTGAAAACTGTAGTTCTACAAAAAGAAACCATTGTGATACAAACATGTCAATGTTCTCCAGTTACTCGGCACATTGCCTAGGACATAAGTGTATATCTTATTATTTGGGGTGGTGACAACCACTGCTTGCCATTGAGACCAGCAATTCTGCTCCCTGCAATACACACAGCACTTGTCCCCAGAGCCACGGCCTGGGAGATGGCAACACTGCAGCACCAAGCCCATCCAAGAGAGAATTGTCACACATCCTTGGACGCCTGTCCCATTCGCTGTGCCAGGAGAGGACTGCCTTAGTTAAGGGTGTCTTGATGAATTGGCAAAAGGGGACAGAACCACAGCTTGCCCTGCCAAATCTGCACATCTACACCTCCGCTGAACATTGCCAGGATGTCTCCAGACAGCAGACACTGAGACCATCCTCTTTCAGACTACTCCTTTGCCTCAAGTTCAGCCATCTTTGCAAAGAAGAGTGTGTCCACACCCCACCTTCTCTAGCCTGCTGTCCTTTCCAGCACAAAAGCACCTTCCACAGGAACATACAGGTACAGTGACAAGTCTGAGGAGACAACTGCACCTTACAAAGCCTCTCAGAACTTTTCTCAGCCAAAAAAAGCTGATTTGTTTGTTCTGCACCAGCTTCCAAGATTACCCCTGTTACAATACGCACTGAAAAGGCTTGAGGGAAAAGCTTCAACCTGCAGTACTTTCCTCTTTCCCATGCATTTTGGCCCACCACTGTGCTGGATCTTTCAGTTTTCTCTACCGTCAGCTTGGATCCTGTTCCAGCAAACACACGTTACACAAACATGAGCGATGAGGTGACTGCCTTCTGTGACCAGGGGCTATTGCCACGTGGTCAGCCACCACGTGGTATTTCTTGTTTATAGAGATGGGTATGCTTCTTCAAGCTGTCCTCTAATTGCAATTTCTTTATCTTCACTCTTAAGAAGTGCTGTTTTCTCTAAACTTCAGCAGATCAAAACCAAGCTACTTGATACTTCAAATACAAGAAAGACTTCATGAATGCAATGCACAACTGAGATAATTTTAGATAGAAAAATGGGAAAAAAAGATAAGCCATTTTAAAAGTAGCTCCCAAAAACAGAAAAAAAGAGAACCTAATGGTGAAGGAAATCTGATAGTGTTATGCAATGATGTGTGTCACCAATACTCTACCATACCACATGAACCCTGTACATTAACTGATACTTCCTCTCCATTAAACGTATGGCAAATTTCCTCTTGAAATCAGCTTACAGAAAAATTGCCTACTAATACCACATTTCTCTCAGCCAAGATGCAAACCCCAGTGACTAAGAAACACAGAAAGGAAAACTCTAGCTGTTCAGGCCAAAACCCCTACCATCACCAAAAAGGCAAGTAACTTGTAATAGCTCACACAAACAGTGCTGCAGCCAAGACTGTAATTCACTGAAATGCTGACAGAACAGACCAAAGATAAAATGCTTTCCAGGCTATTTATTTGAAAAGAGGAGAACAAGAATTTCCAAATTAATTCATATTTTAAAGCTTTTACAGCTCATTGAATTACTAAAAAATACAGAGAACTATGGTTATAAATCTGAATAAACTTATAATGTGAAATCTATGCTACTAGCATCCAGACACCAAATGTAGCAAGGCTGGGAATTTATATTGCCAACCAATCCTTCTCATACACAAAATCCAAAGCTCCAGTTACTCTTACTTACAGATGGATTAAAACATTCTTTTTGTGCTTATGAGGACAACTCAAAATGCAAAAACTTTAGTAAACCATTAAAATCGACCACAAACTCTTCACATAATTCTTTCTGTATACCCATGTGCACATCCAAGCTAGCAGACACCTTTGATTCTTTGTTTTTTCCATCATCCTTCTATAAGCAGTTGAAAGTACTAACTGCTTACTTTGCAATGTATTGACACCAGAAAATGTTATTTCATCTGGCTTCCACAAACGTTAAGCTGGGAAATATTTACAACTGGGCAAAGATAAAATATGACAAAACTGCTGTTTTAAATCTCTGAACGTTTTTCTTCCATTTTCAAAAGGTGAAATGTTTTCACATAACAGTGTTATCTTCTGATGGGTTGTAATAGTTTCAGGAAAATATCAACACTTATCTTTCTCAAAGCAAAAATATATTTTAGCTGCTGACTGTGGCTTATTCATGCCACCAAGCATCAGAAATTCTAGTGATGTAAGGAGGAATGCATTGACTCCACCAGCAAGGTCACCATAACTGCTGAAAACAATGTACTGTTAAAAAATACTTACAAAATCCACCACAGAAAAATATCTTCTTTGGCAAAGTGTGGCTGTAGGGCAGAAAGCTCTGGGAAAAGAACACTTCAGTCTTTTCTCTCTAGCAGCTGCCACAGCCAAGATTTGCTCATTCACCTCCAATAATGGTCCTTGGAAGAGTTCCACTGCCAGACAAATACAACATCCTCTGCAACCCAATAACCAGAGGCTGATGCCAGGGATCCCATTGCTGCTGTCCTTCCTCATCCAGCTCCTTCTCTCCCACTGCAAGTTTATAATTCATTACTTATTTTTCACTTTGTACATTGATTCTAGTCCCTGTGCTTATATATATAAACTATGCCACTTCAGCTGTTTAAAAAACAACAAAACTCAAATTGCCTCTTTAAAAAAAAAAAAAAAAACTTTAAAATCTGAGACTTTTGTTAGTGAGCTGATTTACATCAGTCAAGCTACACTGCAAAATTAGGGGGTAGGAATAAATATGGGTGTATTTTACTTTGGCAAAGTAATCTGTAGTTAGTATAACTTTGCTGTTCCAGCACACGGTTAAACCACAAAATAAACCATAGCAATACCATGTAAATATAGAAATGTCCCCACAAAATGAGCAATTGAAAGGTTCTCAGTAGTAATTGACTGAAGGAGGAAAACCTCAAACTTTTCATTTTAAAACGGACAATGGAATAGTTCAGCTGTCAAACTTCTTTAATATCATGCTCTTTCTAGTACCATGACTCAAGATACAATTTTGAAGAGCGCTGGAGTTGGTAAAATTTTTCCTGCAGTTTTCAGTGGGGAAAGTTTTAGGGAAAAAATTAAAGCACATCCCTAAAGCTGTCAGAGAAGCTTCATAAGTCCACTGAAGTGTCCACAAACCATGAATTTATTATAAAACAGTAACTCAGCACTTAATGAGCAGACTGCACAACTAATTCCTAACAGAACATAGCCTACCTGATAAAAGATCAGGGAAAAAAAACCCTGAAAATTGTAATGTCACCAGCAGAAGTGAGAAAACTCATGATACAAAAAGCTTGTTACGCAATACATATGTTTCAGCCCCCAAAGACAGTGTTTATTTTTATCATCACAGTTACACTTGGCTGCATTGTTTATTTTTGTGGGGATTTTGCCTAGCTAACAAACATCTGTTCCAATACTGACCAAAAAATGACAGCTTTTCTCTATTGACACACCTAAGCATCATTATTCAAACGATTTCAAATCACATAGCAACACGAAAGTGATCTAGGAAGCCTGAAATCCAAGCATGTTCTCATTATATACAAATGAGAAAACTTACTTGGATGTTTCCCCACATGCCCACGATCTGCAAGGCAATTTCCAGCTCCAGCCTTCCCTTTAGTAATCTTCCTTTCTAATGAGTAAGAGCAATCAGTATGCTAGAGTGGCAAGAACAGGAAATCTTACCAAAAAGTGCATTTCTCAGCACACTGAAATACCCAGTGAATACCAGTAGAGAAGGCTATGCATGTGAAACTTACAATTTTTCTTCCTCTTGGACATATCAGGAACGCAATAAAACTTTATTTCTCAGATCATTTAATAAAAGGGAATTTTGCCAGGAGAGTCTCACTATATTTCTTTTCATTATAAATATTGAATTGCCCTCTTGTTTGAGACAGGCCACTGGAAGTTCACAGACACAATCTACCTCCTTTTCATGTTACAAGATTGGCATTTGCTGCAGAGACCAAAGGCTCATCTACTTCACATCCTGTCTCTCACAACAGCTCACGGCAGATGCCTGTAGAAGAGCTTTAGAGTGGTGCAGCCACACACTGACAGCTTCAAAATAAGCTCTACCAAGTTCTCACAGTGCACACACCAGTCTCTTTCCTGAGACAGAAGTGGCATCAGCCCAAGGAGTCCTCCACAGCCCCATTCTTCCTGCTGGGATTTTATCAAGTTATTTTTGAGTATGTGAACTTTTCATATCCATAATACTTTTAGGCAATATCTTTAACCGTTTATGAAAGAAGTAACACCATTTCTTTGAGACATGCTAATTTAATTTGATTTCTTCATACTGGTGAGGCAGCAGTCCCTTTCCTAATGTCACTTAGGATTTTCTGGAAGACTGTCTTGTCCCCATCCAAAACATCTTTTTAGCCTAACAGTCCCAGTCTGTTTTAGCATTTGGAAACTATTTTACATCTTCAGTCATTTCTGTTGCCTTTTTCTTTACCTTCTTAACAGTCACACATTACAAGACTGACAATGTAAACAGGTTTTTCAGGATGAGTGCTGCAGTACTAACAGTGGCTGGTGCTTCATCTCTGGATAGCCTAGGTACAAGCACACAGGGACATCCACAGCCACATCCATGTAACCACAAGTGCTGACACTACACCAGGCACTGATGTTAATGGATCCTGCTCAACCCCTGCACCTACTTGACTTCAAAATCATAAAATTAAGAGTTCTTGACGCCCTCAGGATTTCTTTGTTGTTTTCAAAAACCGTGAGGCATTGCTCAGAAATCATTTATTTACCCCTAAAAAATAACCACAAAGGAACACTGCAGGCTGTATGAGCACAAGAATTGAATTGATGCATTTATTTTGCAGTGCTTTTAACAGAGAGGCTGGAAGCTGAACCTGTCTCAAGAAAACATGATGGAGCTACAAGTGTCAAACATTTCTGAGAGCATGACAACAGATTATGATGTAGCTTTTCAGTGTTATTGTAACTTTGGCCCAAGAAACGCTAAAGCACTTCCCTTCTCAACCTCTCATAAAGTCCAACTTCCCATTCATTATCCTAAGCCTAAACTTGGAAGACTGTCCTGACACTGCCATATACTGTACTAGCACAATGCACTGACTGGGCATGCAATTTACACAGGCAAGCCTGCATTTTTCTGTGCAAGCTTATTCCGACACAAGAAGACAATGCTATCTGTAAGTTCATTAATACAGCTGCACCTACATTACTGGCTTCTGCCAGCACAGCACTCTCTAGCACAAATCCTATTTTATCACAGCCAACATATGCTGTGAATAACAAAGATTTGTAAAGTATTTCTCAACTTTGAAGTTCCAGCACAATTAATAACCTAAAGAATGAAGCTGCTAGGCATCGATTTGTTTGAATACATCAGGTTGAAACATAACTGGTACTCACTCACAGACCAGCAGCTCTGGAATGTTGGAGTAACTCAGCAGTTGCATCACGATTTCCAGCACTGAGCCAGTCAGCTGTGGTGGTTAATGGAATACTCGTGGGCCGAGATCATCACACACATCTGCACACATGAGCCTGTTACTGCAAGGTCTAGAGTCCATTGTGCTCTGTACAGTGCTTAACCACAGCCAAGCCAGACCTCGTCCAAAGATCATTTAATCAAATGACAGGACAAGATGTGGGAGAACAAAGTACTAGCATAGCCATGTTCCACAGTAGTGTCTTCAAAATCCTACTTTTTCTCAAGAGCCGGAAATACGCAATACAAGAATTTAAAGTAGTATTTTTGGAGCTAGGGTGAGATTTTAAGATAAAAGAATATCTTCAGGATTAACAATATTGATAGAGATCTTTTGTAAATTTTTCTGTTAAATTAAATGGGCTCATCCTCATGGCAGAAACGCCAGGAGAGGAAAAAGCTTTCCTTACCCTACTAAACAGGAATTTTCAAGTCTGACCACTTGACATCTGTTAGTAGCTTCTCATGAAACTGATTAAGGCTGTTCTAGGGACATTGAAACAAACAGTTGCAAATGGTTTAAAATGTTTCCTCCTCTTACAGTTCCATCCCTGACTGGAAAGACACAACTGTTGGAGCGGCCAAAAGATACATATGCCTAACCTTCAGCCACACCACATCAGTTAGGAGGATTAGATTAAACAACAAACAGTAGATAGCAGTAAAACACAATAGTCTGAACTGTTCTACACACACACTATAAAGTGTATTTGCAATAGTCTTGGCACTTGATAAGAAGATTTTGCAAAGATGTAAAGAGTCTTCATGGACAAGATGATCCTTCAAACTCTCTGCAGATAATATGGTTTTACAGATTTGTGTTATCAGAACTTGCTCTTTCAGCCCAGTTACCCCTTGATTCTGCAGTGGTATTTTAACCTAAGCCTTACCACAGGAAGAGCAAGGTCATGAATTCAGCACTACACTGGCTAACACTGCTACTACAGAAATCAAAGGGAAAATGAACCTGGGGAAAAGAAATACTTGAGTTTGAACAGAAAGAACCTGGGTAAGTAGGCAACTCCCTGCATTTATTCTTAAAATAGATGTAGGGAGTGTAGCTGGATTACATCAGACACTAGAGCCTGTTTTATAAAAGGAGCTCTTCATAAATCCACAATTCCTCTCCAATCCTACTCTAACTTCAAAATAAAAAGGTGACTGCACTGAATGACTCCTTTAGGAAGAAGTGTTTTACCAGGCCTTTCCTGAGCCATGAGCAGAGCTGGCTGTTTTTGTTCCCCTTCCCTTACACATATCCTCATAGACTCCGGTGCACCCTCCTGGTCCCATATATGCCAGTGTCCAGGGGAAAGTGATTTTGACTTCCCCAGAGACACCTTTCACATGATGCATCACCAAGGGAGGAACTCAGGCATAGGATGGGATTTGAAAACTTGACAAGATCTTTGAGGATTTTATATAGAGTCATCAAGCCCTGTCTGTTCTACCAACCCCCTACTTTCTTCAGCCTAAATCAGTGTGGATTTGCAACACAGATTTTTATTTTCCAGGTCTTCCTGAAGATCTGACTGCCTGTTTACATGAGGATGTTTTTTCACCAGGCCTTCTGCCTTGTGAGAGAACACCGTCATCTTTCTCCAAAGATCCTTCTTGTCAATTCTAACAGAGCAATTTTAAGCAGTTTTCAAGATTTATGTTTTTTAAAGCACAGCAGATAAGCTAAGTAACTACAGACAGCTTTCTCCACGCAAGAAGAGTACGTTCTTGATACTGGGTTGGGGTTTTGATCATTTTCTCACCAGTAGATTATTTCGCTATCATTACGAGTGTCTCAATTGTGAGACACAATACCTGTATGTGAGAGGTTAACGTCACAACAATGAAGACTGCACAAGAAATAGTAACACCAGGGCTGCCAGCTTGACTCAGTAAAGGCAGATTTCACCTTACACACCCTCAGCCATCTGAAAGACAGGTGTCCAGACAAGTGTCCCTCCGAAAGACAAGTGTCACATTCCTAAATCTTCCTTGGAGGTGGAGAGATACTTAGAAGGAGTACTACACACTACATTATGAAACAGAAAAATAGCATCTTGAGCCATGTACTTCCACTGACTACAGAAAAGAAACCCAAAGGCAGTGCTAGACAAGGTATCCAGGTTCAGGGGAGGTAAAATAATACTTGTCAACCAAATGAATCATATCCATGATGATGAAATAAAGGGCTCTGATAATCTGGAGAAGCTATGCTCTCACAGCTCAAGTACTAAGGAGATAGCATTAGTATTTTAGCACTAAGTCAACAGAACTGCACCTTGAGTCTCTGAACTGATAAAGAGGCAGAACAGAAATTAGAGGAGTAGTCTTATTATAAATAGCTGCAAAAAAGGTAAGTTTCATCAAGCTTCCCACATAGTTAGGAAATTAACAAAAAAAACCAAAACAAAAAACAAAAAAATTCCCAACACAACAAAGCCAAACAAAAAACCCAAACCAACAAAACTGGTTATAGTTTGCTTTTAGCAGAACTTACCTCTGAGAAAGTAACCTACTGCTCCCAAAGAGAACAGCAGTTTCCAGCCTCACTGTCTGGAAGAGGAAGGATGTTTTCTCTCCCTGATTAGTAAAGCCAGTAAGAGGGGTTGAATTTTTTTCCAAGTTAACTAGAAAAAAAATTTCGTTCCAATTCTGTATTTTCTTGCTCAAAGCAGTTTTCCACCCTTCCTGTTCCATGTTCTGCACGCACCATTCATACACATCTAGTGTACTTGGGAGCAAGGCAGCTTAAAATTAGCACATCTGAAACAGTGATAACACTGTCCTCCATCCAGATGGATGGATGACCATTCTTATAACGGGAAATCTAGACGAGTTTCCACCTGTTGTAGAAAGCACATTTTGGCTCGCTATCTCTATACAGATAATTCTGGTTACCGAGACACAGCGGATGGTCCCTGTGAACCTAAGAGACATCTTTTACTGCAGATGCCGGGACGTCCCTGTGTCCCGCAGCCGGCTGGCAGCCCGACCTTCTCACAGAGAGAGCTTTTTAGGCTCCCCTCCGTTCAACATCAGAGAGTAAAACCAGCGGGGCCAGACTCCGCATCCCTAACCCAGAACGTGAAAGAAAAGGCACTGCTTTTATAGGAACAGACGGGTTCCTGGTCCCTGCCTCTCTCAAAGAGGGTGATGCGCTGGTTCAGCACCCGCTCTGGAGCGTCGCTTCCCGGCCGCCCCCCGCCCCCGGGACCGGCACGGCCGGACCGACAGACACTCACTCTCGGAGTCGCTGAGGCCGCTGCCGTCGCTGACGCTGGCGCTGCTCCGCCGCTTCATGCGCTCCAGGTGCTCGCCGTAGAAGAAGCGGCGCCGGCCGGCGGGGCAGGAGAACTCGGCCAGCACCGCGTCGAACTCGCCCAGTGCCTCCGCCAGGCCCCCGCCGCCGTCCTCCCCCGGCGCTGCCGGGCGGCGGCAGCGGCGTCAGGACCGGACCGGACCTGCCCGACCCGACCCTGACCCC